>JAHPZR010053855.1:0-16956 GCA_019787425.1 Platygyra sinensis | reverse complement strand
AAGCGTTTGTTCTATGCAGAAAAAAATAAGTGTCGGAAGCATACTTTGGACAAGTATTTTCCAACTGCGTCGCAGACGCAACCTATCGCGGGTTACTCATTTACCTTTCCGTACTCAAAGGGTGAAATTCGGTTGGCTTGTATCAAGGGACCCAAGAATCAGTCGAACATTCGAAGCATACATCAATATAAAGCGTCGTATTCAAAAGGCTTTCAGCGATGTTTAATTTTAGCGTACGCCATAATTCTTTGGTGGAAGAAAAATATCCCACCATTCTACAAACTGGTCGCAACGTAGAAAAATTCTCATAAAACTACTCTAATCTAAAAGAGAGCTTCTGGGAAGGTCACGAAAGCTGAATCAAAGTGAAATTAATTGTATAACGTTAACCTACCGTTTTAAACGATATTTCGCCACTCTTACATGAAGGAATGACTGTTGATACGGAAAGGTCAGCGGTATGACCTTCGGACGCCATGGGTTACTTATTCCCTTAGTGTTGCTTCCGTTTTTTTCTTAATTTTGTGTCTAATGATTGTGTATATCGGCCTACCTATGAAGTGTTTCTGCAAGGGACCATCAGATTGCTTGTAAGTAATTGCTTTGTCAATTTATTTCCACTTCGTTGCCTTTAATTTCAATTTCAGTTTCCTTCGTGTTTACACCCTCCATATTTGGAGTTGCAGAAACATCATCATACCTATCTGTATTCCGCATTCTTTATTGGCAACCTTCATTAAAGGCTATGGAACTTTCACTTCAGTATATCACTTCACTATATTAAGTGGCTACCCTCCGGCTGTTTTGCGTGGACCTGTGAGTTAAATAGCAAATACTAAAGTTCGTGTCGGAAATACTTTGCAAATTTGCAGAAAGCTTCCGTGGGATATCCTTTTTTGCACGTTGTAACCCATGAGAACTGAAAAACGCATCTTATTTCCACATACAAAAGAGTTCTCCGAACGTCCATGTCCCTATTAAAGGATTTTCCACTGTTGCAAACAGTCAATAATCATGAAAGGTTCTTACTTTTAGTATAATTGACCTTGCTTATTCCACTAGGGATAAAGCGAATAATTTGAATGGAATGCTAGTTTGATGTGGGTTGAGGGTGAAATGTACTTCACTTTAATGTTTTTGTTCATGTTACCTTTACTATTTAGGCCTATCAAAAGATACATTAGATACAATACATGCTTTTGCGAATTGCTCTACACGTTAATATCACAGTTTAGGTTATTTTTATCAAGGACTTTCATCTGACCCTTTGAATAATTTCCCTTGATTTCATTTTATGGGCTAGCGAATTCTCATAAATATCGCAGTTTCCTTAAATTTCGTTGATTTTGTCTATGGTCTTGCCAATTTCAGCAAATTTTGCACATTTCATAAATTTCGTAATTTTAGAAATTTTCGTAACTTTGGACGGGCCTTCCCTAAAAACCCTTTGAATAAATTTTGTCGAGTGGTATGGCGAGTTTTCGTAAATTTCGCAGTTTTCGTAAATTTCGTAATTTTTTGCAATTTTTGTAACTTTCGATGGGTCTTACTGCAACCCTTTGAATATATTTCTTTGATTTTGTAAGTGGTATGGTGAATTATCGTAAATTTTACAGTTTTTGTAAATTTCGTAAATTTTGTAACTTTCGAGGGGCCTTCCCTGCAACCCTTTAAATATATTTCTTTGATTTTGTAAGTGGTGTGGTCAATTATCGTAAATATCGCAGTTTTTTGTAAATTTCGTAATTTTCGCAATTTTCGTAACTTTCGATGGACCTTCCCTGCAACCCTTTGAATATATTTCTTTGATTTTGTAAGTGGTATGGCGAATTATCGTAAATTTCGCAGTTTTCGTAAATTTCGTAATTTTCGCAATTCTTTTAACTTTGGACAGGGCTTCCCTGCAACCTTTTAAATAAATTTTGTTGAGTTTGTCAATGGTCTTGCGAATTATCGTAAATTTCGCAGTTTTCGTAGCTCCGTTCAATCCTGGACATTACTCCAGCGCTCTGCTACAGTTCTAAATAAATTCATACTTACGGCAGACGTTTTTCCGTTTGGCAGTCGTGAATAATTGAAACTGCCTTCTTTGACCCTGGTGTCGTTGTACAGTTTGGTTGGCAGGTTGGGGATGTACAAACCATAGTCAGATAAAGGGTAGTTGACGGCGGCGTGTTGAATGGTCAATTGTGAGATGATGCGAGTCACAATATCACAGAGCTCTTGTTTGGTGCCAATACTGGCAGGTAGACCTTTAATCTGTCAAAGGGAAAATTGATGAATTCAATTGTTTGGCCCTAGACAAAAAATTTTATCTAAATTTTGGCAATGTAATTAGCCACCTTACAAACAATTGAGTGATGGAGACAAGATTGACACAAAACCTGAGACCCATCCGTTGCAAGGAAAAAAGAATCTCGCGTGAAAAATCATCGGTAAATTTAGGTGCCTACTAAATATAAAGGTTTTGTGCCAGGTTAGGACCATGTGGAAAACGTAGATCTTTGAAAGGGCTTTAGAAATCCACAAAGAAAAATGGGGGTAGCCACGCATTTTTTGCGAGATAATCAGCCTTGAATCTCAACAAAAATGCTGCATCAGCAGTTTTCTGTTAAAATATGGGAAAGGATATTCCTTCACAGATGTCCTTGGAATTCGCCTTCACAGAGAGAACACCAAACATATTTAAAAAGATCTTTAAACTACATGGCAAATGGTAACATAAAAACCATTTTTGGTACGGTTTTAGTAATGGTAATGGACTGAGTAGAGTCCAATTCAGTCTGTAATCATAGGAGTGACAAAATCGGACAACCGCGCAGCGGGAGTCCGATTTGTTCATCACGAGCATGGTTACAGACCGATTTGGACGGCACAAAGTCTTATTACCAATTAATCATAATAATATCAATTCTCGAGAAAGGAAGAATAGCCCAGTTATGAAAAAAAAAAAAGGAAGAAAGTTGCATTTTACGTCTCCCTGAAATTGACTACCGTCAAAATGGGTTGGCTGGTTGCTAAGTGACAAGCGAAAAACAAGTCTTATGTCAGTCAAAAACGCAACCATGCACAACATTGCCAAAAATCGCGGACATTGCGAGCCCGTTAACAATTGTCAGCGGTATATCGTGTTACACTCTAGAACAATAAAATTCAATATGGCGGCGCTTATCGCTCTGTCCGAAAGGGAGCGTGTTCTTACGATGTGCTTAACAGGTTGAGCACTGTTGATATATTGCATGTCGAAAATAGGAAAAAGAGAAGATCGCAAGTTAAATTTATGGGATTTTATGTTTCTGTTTTATCCAAGCAGAAAGAATTTCAGACATTTCGTTTTTCAGACTTCGTTTTTTCCTTTTGAATTTACGATAAAACCAAGCCTGTATTATTGATCGGGGGGTCTGGAACCCAATTTCTATCCCAACAAGCTTTTTAACAACAATTAAAATGGCGACTGGAGAGAAGTTTCAGTAGAGATTTTCTTTCCCTTCTTTGACCGAACTACAGCACTTGAACATGGCGTACAGAGATGAGAAAATGAGAGATTTTAGAGTGACGTTGGAAGTACTTTGCAGACCAATATTCATAGTTTTTTTTTCCAGTGGATCTGAATACATAAAACATCGATGAGTCTATATCGAGTCGCGCAAGTTGAATTCGTTGACTGGTTCGTTGACTGGTTCAGCCCAGAATCAGGATTTTAAGGGAATGTATGCGGAAATCGTGAATAGAACGATTGAAGACATCTTCTCGGGAAGTAAATCTTATTGTATTCGGAGTTTTTCTGTGAAATGCGTAGCTCGTAATGCACTTATCATAATTCGAGTCGCGCACTGAAGACCCATGAGCTCATAACTGCTATGTTTGCAAAATTTTTCCTTTCTTCATATTTTTCCATACACGAATTTACCGCCATTTTGACAGTATTGCGCATGCTTGGCTGCCATCTTGTCCCAGATTTCTGGCAATGAGTGAAAACGCACAACTGCGCAGAACCACTTAGCACAATTTGGCGTTCCGAACGCTAGACAGGGCAGTTTTTCCTGCAAAGTACAATGTTTTTAAGCTACGTCGATGGACATTTCACTTCAAGCTGTAAACTAATCAGAGCCAAAGTCAATGATGATTCCTCGTTTCTTTAGCTTTCGGATGGGGATTTTCCTTTAAGGACGGTCGCGCCCATAGCTACTGCGCATCTCTAGTGCGGACGCTATTCAATAGGCACGCTCGTGCCACTTCATGTATTTCAAGCAGGCGCACCGAGTCGAAACTCAACAAAATACAGAGATGATGGCCTTTGCGTTAACTTGGTGTGTGAATTTTTTTGTTGAATGCTCGGTGACCCCAACTTTTTTTCAGCAGATCACTACGTTTTCTGATTCTTTCCATTGTACTTAGGAACGAAAAACTCTGTACGTGGGAAGTTTTAATTATTTTTCATATACTATTCACGTAGGGTCGAATTAGTACATGGATACAGGTGTGCGTGACTTAGAATATGCATTTTAAAGGCTAATTCTACCTGATTTAATAACACATGTAGCAAATATCTATCAAATAGGGCTATTTTTTTTTCAGCTCGTGAGCAAGCGGAATTCAACAAATCCTGTAATCTGATTGGTTCCTGGCCAGCGGGTGGAATTTTCTCATACGGACCGCTACAGCGGGCGGAATCCATTCAGTTGATCTATTTTTGTGGATGAATTAGCGGTTATCGTCGATCTTTTGCCCTGTTTACAGTGTTTACACTATCATAGAATCAATGCAAGTTTAATTATCTCTATTCTTCTTTAGATGGCAAAGAAAATTACCGTAAGTAAATTAACTTAAATTTTTTGAAGTTGTGACTGTTTGTTGCTGTTTGTTGCTCGGCGTTGTAATGGCTCGTAATCCTGTGTCCCTCTCTCCAATTTTAAGTAAAAACTAAGTCAAATTCAGTTGAGTTCTCTCTAATCGTTGCGGTATTTGAGAGACTTGCTGTGGAGTATAGACACTTGACGAATTTCCTCGTTGTCCGCTACTCAACCTCAATTTGCGGCACAAAAGTCTAATTCAGTCGAGTAATTCGCAATGATCGGCAAAAACTTCAAACTTTGCGCGAAATTTCACACCGGGAAAACACTTTTAGAGACCTTAACTGGGGAATTAAATGCACTAACATAAAGTAGTTCGAAATAAATCTGTTCTTTAATACATCTTTTTTCGTATAGTATTTGATTTACTCGATCGTTCGCTCGTTAGACTGTTTGGGAAAGGTTTTGAGACGGCCCGTAATCAATGGCAAACCCAATTGGAAGCCAGTTTACGGCAAGGATCGAGAAAAAGTTAAAGATGCTATTGGCGGGCTTAGGGTCGGTCCGTATAGGGAAAAACTGTGACCTCTGGCTCGCAAATGCTGCCCTTGGCCTGCGGCCACGGGCAGCATTATTCAAGACCTGTAAGTTGTTGGTACTATAAACACAACACTGTTCAAAATTTTAAATGGCCCCGAGAGATTATATTTGGTGGCCATGCTGTGCATGGACGACGGCATGCCGATGAACTTTGCCACATTTGCTGATGTAGAAACTTGATTTGAAGTGATTGCAACTGCTGGTCAAACATTCTCCTACATGCAGGCACCGAACTATGCAAAGGGAATATGAAACGCAGATGGCGAGCTGGATTATGCAGGCACGTATCCACTAGCGATGTGAAATAATTCTGTCTTTCACCGACAGTTTAATACATTAATGGTTATCTTAGGGAGGGAGAAGTCTATACATAAAATTGAATTATCTATGTCGCTGTTATTCGAAAATTAAGTGATTAGGATAGGTCCAGGATACAAACTTGGACTCAAGAAAAAGTCAGGAAATATAAATTATTATATAGTTACCTTTCCATAGAGGCTTCCATAGCGGCCTCCATAGCTTAGCTGTCCTTTGGCAGAGAGTTCATTAAGGTAGTCCTGAAGTTCATAGTCAGTCTCCACGTCTTTATTTGTGTGATAGTACCTTTAGATAAAAATAAAAATCGAAACAATACATTGACTGGCAGATTTCAGAGGGATTTTCAGTGGCAAAAGTTAAGCCATATATACAAAATTGTCATGAGTTACAACAAAATACCAAGGTTCAGCAATGTTTTAAAGAAAGGATTCGACCGGCAAAAGGTTGTTTAACAATGATACATAAGCATCTGAAGCATTTCCAAAACCCTGGTTATGTCCATTAGTTATTTGTTTAAGGTCAGCCTTTTGCAGGTAAAGATTTCTTCAACATAAACAGCAACTCAGAAGTAACTGGTCTCAGAAAATCTGACCGTGTGGTTGGGGTTAACTGTTATATATTTTCCAATATTTCGTCAGGCAAGGCCTGACTTCTTCAGGGAATTAATGTTTTTTCTTCAGGGAATGTGTTTCTTCAAACTCTGAAGTGTTTGACTCCAGCTGTTGGTAATTTCTATTAGATGTGGGTGTCCTTATCCTGTAGTAAGTTTTACTAGTAATTGCTATGTTTTGGTGTTTCTGTTACTTAGTTATTTATTTCATTTACTTTTATATTCTATACACGTATAAGAATTATTTGTTCTGTAGTCTATTTCCTTAATGAGAGTTTAAACTGTAAAATGCCTCATTTCCGACCTTATATTTATTTTTAATTGATATATGGTGGTCACCCAACTACTTTAGCTCTTAAGTTAGTTCAGGTGACCAGCAACTGTATGCAGTTTTTAATTTATCTCCCGTTTAATTTGTAATTAATGTAATTTACAGTTCAAGTAAACCTTGTTGTTGTTGTTGTTGCAGTTGATCGGAAGTGCCTAGCTCTTTGAGTAAGTCTAGTAGCCCATTAAGAGCTTGCAACTCCCATAATAAGCAAATGCAAGAGCATTTTTACAGACTAGTCTATTTTTAGATATTTATCCAGTGAAAAAGACCAGTTCAAGTCTACATGGGCATTATTTGGTAAGGATAAAACAAAGCGGCCTCACGCGAACATGTCGACATCTTTTTGATATGTCGACATTAGTCCGTGCTTGTGATTGCAATTGGTCACTGAGGTTCCTGTGGGGATCTGAACTCGAGATGATTTCAAACTAAAAATAGATCGGTCTGTGATAACATTGTAACAGGAACATGCATGGGGTAGTTGCTGGCTTCTAGTGATGGGCTCCTGGTAAGTCATCATACTTACAAGTCGACGTATTCCTTCACCATGTTCTCAATAACTTCCAAGATTTGTTCCCCATCGTCTCGGTAGGGGAAATAAGGGAGGAGCTTCTTGTTATCAAGTCCGCGTCTCTGTCGAAACAATACAACAACAAAGAAGTTGGCTTCGCAATTTCGGCGCATATTACTAAGTTAAGAAGTAGTGCTTTTTTTATCTCCATGATTTCAGACGCCTGGAAACGTTTTAGATTATTATAGTGACATAACCTTAATATATAGATTTAGCCGAGCCCAGGGCTGGGTTGTTCAAAGACTGATTAAGCTATTCCACAATAAGCGAGAATTTGGATTGAGTTTGTGACTTTGCAGTAAGGTTTTCTGTGTATATAGAGTGGCCTTTTGTTTTGATTTTGAATAATGTCAGACTACACCAAGAGCCCATGACTTGCCCATGACTCAAAAAGCAGTGCAAAACATTTGTATTTACGAAGAATTCATATCAACTTTTAATCCCGGGTTAGCGTTAACCGGCTTGCAAACAACCCGCCCTAGACCACTACTAAGTAAGCAGACATGAGCCTGCGATCCAATCGAAAACCAGCACTTGGTCAGCGGTAAGCTTTAAAAAAAAAAACAAGGGCTCGATGAGTTCTATACCTGTGCCCGCGAAATGGCGACGTGTTGCTAGTCAGCGGATGCCTTGTTTTGACAGGGGTCAATTGACCATAGCATGGATGTCCAATATCAAATTTATACGCTGTAAACCGAGACTGCAAGACTTGGTATTAACCCGAGTAACGCCGCCATGTTGCGCGATGTCGTCCGCGTTGAGCGCAAGCGCCCAAGATTCATGCCGCTGACATTTTTACCATGAGAGAAGAGTTGCATGGGTTTTTATTTCTATGCATGCATGTGATCCTGCTCCTATAGTTATGGGGCACGGCTTGGACCTCCGCTACTAGACTATTGTAATGGCTACTGAATGGACTTCCGAACACTGAGATCATGAGATCTCCAAGTTACAAAGAGTTGAGAACGCTGTTTCCAGACTTTTGCCTGTACCGTCAAGCTTAATCAAGGGCGCATCCAGAAAATCCAGAGAGAGGGTGACAAAATTGCGGCGACAGCGCACAACTGAGAAGAAAGGAGAGAGGAGCGGGGGGGGGGGGGGGGGGGGGCAAGGGGGGCAGGGGGGTCAGGGGGCAGGGGGGTCAGGAGGGCAGGGGCGTTTAGGTTCATTTTCGGTAACAAGGGAGGTATATATCGAGACCACCCAACTACGTACCTTTATTTCGCCTCTGAAATCTGTGACTGCCCACTTGGCTATCTGATATCCATTCTTAAGAATTCGCGCTGCTCCTTTATTTCCAAACGCAAACAGCTGATCTACGAATTTCATATCATCAAGAAGTACTGGAGTGCCAACGACGTTCGGGGTTAAAATATCGCGGCAGTGATACTTCAGTATTTGATGAAGTGGGTGCTCGGACGCGAGGGCGCGTTTTAGTATTACACAGAATGGTTCCATCATTAAATGGACCTTAAGGAAAGATAAAGAAATAATTAAGTGCATGCATAAGTACTACAATATGAATGTTAATGAATATACCAATTTTAATCACTGGTCCTACTAGGAATGCCAACAACTCTATTTTACGACCCAATCGTGTCAGTACTTCCTTATTTCGTGACTCATTTTTCAATCGCATTGTTCCCTTATGGAACAATATTTGGTTAGATATTGGGGAAACTAAGGCTCTCTCTACCTTTAAAGACCGTCTATTTAACTACCTGTTTAACAAATTTATCGCTAACTTTGACACTTCTTGAATTCAAACATGAAAAACAGTTTGTCCTCCTTATCGTTCAATTAATAGAATTAACTGTTGTTAATTATTAGTCTTTGTTTATGCATGTTTTAGTGTAAGTATACATTTATGGGTGCTGACCTCGCTGGGACTTCGAGTCCGTTCGTTAGTCCCTCATTTAGCGCCTTTTTTTGACATTTTTACTAGATGGAAGTTACGAAATCAATCAATCAATCAATCAATCAATCAATCAATCAATCAATCAATCAATCAATCAATCAATCAATCAATAAATCGATCGATCGATCAATAAAGTAATATGTGTGATGGAACAGGGGAAGAGGATACATTGGTCTCTCCTATGTATTCCAACCCCGATAAATCATTTTCTCTTCAGTTCCCGCCCTGTAAAAATTTTCGCCTCCCGCCCTCCCCTCTCCAGGGTTTAACCACCTGTCGTTGTCCGCACTCCCCCATAGGTTGTAAATCTGTTAAGACAATGTGGCTAAGAAAGAGGCCTTAACAGATTGCGTCAGGAAATTTCAAAAACCTTACAAAGGGAAAAAAAAATTTCAACTAAGATTTATAATGTCCCTGCTGTATTTGAGGTGAAAATGAAGAATGATCATCGCAGCAAATTTTCCAATTTAAGCAATTGATAGGAAAAAGCCTGAAAAAATCCCGAGGGCTTCAATGGGATTCGAACCCGCGACCTCGGCGAAATACCGGTGCGATGCTCTATGAACTGAGATATGAAGTCACACATTGGGAGCGAGGCTAATTTATTAAGTTCATATCTTTCCGTGGGGAGTGAATTGATGTGAAGTAAAGTAGATTTTGATAAACTTCAAAATTGCCACTCTTTAGCAATTGATGCTACAATCACGGTATCAAAAAAACTGCTCAATCACTGGTGAACACGATATTATTTTCGTGACACAATAGGCTACCACAGCAACACTATGGCTTGCTAAAAACACCGTTAATTTCAGCTTTAAG
Organism: Platygyra sinensis; assembly: GCA_019787425.1. Lineage (NCBI taxonomy): Eukaryota > Metazoa > Cnidaria > Anthozoa > Scleractinia > Merulinidae > Platygyra > Platygyra sinensis. The sequence continues at coordinate 6,996 of JAHPZR010053855.1, read as the reverse complement.
CGCTTATATTTCAAAAACGGCACGATGAAATTTTTTCTTATCATAGAATTTTGATAAGCAGAATAAGATGCAACTTTTGGCAAAGTTTTAAAAAAATTCTGTTCAAGGGGTTCAGAGCAACCTTAAATCTTCGAAAATTTACGGTGGCTTTGAACTCCATGTACAGAATACCACTTTATTAGATCCATTTTGAAAACGAACAATTTAACAGCCTAAATACCAGGGGCGGGTTGTTCAAAGCCTGATTAAACTAACCTAGAGTTAGCAAGAATTTTTATGTCAGTTTTGTAACTTTTTGGTGATGTGTTCTGTTTATGTTGTTTGCCCTCCAGTTTTAAGCTGTGGTAATATATCTCAAACTACACCAAACATTAGAGGTGAAAAACATTTTTAAACAACAAAACATAATGCTTCAATTAACGTTTAACCCCGGGTTAACGTTAACCGGATTTCGAACAACCCGAAGTACAAGATTTTGGTCAGTACCAATATTTATTGAACTAAATAGCCAAATTTGCCCAACAATGGCTTTTTTTAGGCTTTCATTTTCCAGCAATATGATTGGTTAGTTCAATTAAAAAAGCCTTAACATCCGATTAGTTGTATTGTCTTACTGTCCCATGCTCATTTGCTGAAAAAAGATGCGATTTAGAGCAAATGATAGTGCTATTCGTGAATGAATCGCACCGCTGAAAGCTAATCACATTGCAAGGATAACCGGTGATTTCAAAACGGATTTTATAAACTGGGAAATACATCACCCGTAAAATTTATACGGAACTGCATCCGGGACTCAAGTGGCGTATTTTCAATATCCTCACTATATCGATGATTTCACTGATACCAAGTTTGTCTCTTAAATTGTGCATAAATTCGTTGATGTATGTACGAAACATCTTCGGGTCTTCCTCGAAGGTCTTTTAGGCAATCTTCTGAAATTTTCGGAAAATGTCCAGGAACGTTTGCCTGGCCTGGAAAATTTGGGAAAATATTCGGAAATATTCGGAAAATGGTCGGAAATCTTTGGATAATCGTCAAAAACGCTGTCATCAGCATGTCTGTATAATAGAAAGAACTTAACACGTTAGCTCGAAGATATGAATTTTATGTTCTCGTGGCAAGAACAACATCTCACTTGTTCGCCGATATGTTCTTGCCACTGGAACATAAAATTCATATCTCCTCGGCACCTTGTAATATCCTCTATATATTTACCTTCCCAAGATGCTCCACGATTTGTGCATATCCGAGATCTGTGATTTGAAGGTTCAGTTTGGCCAGCATCCAGTTACCGGCATCTTCTGGAGTGTACACAGCAGAGTCTGAAAATAATGATAATGGCTTAGACAGTTAGTCGTCTTTGGTCCCACAAAGAGTAAGAGAGAAGTAAAGTGCTGAGTAGTTATCTATTCTTGAAACAGAAACAAAGTTTGCTGTTTTTTTTTTCTGACATTTTTATAGAGTTCTATTTTCATTAGGTTATTTTCGTGGCCTTGTCGTGCTAGTATACAATTATTAGTAATCAAGCAAAATAGTTCTTTTTTAGACTTAAAATGCTAGCAATGCCTTTCTGAAAAGTCTATGAACGCGAAAAAAGATGCCCAAACCTAGAACAAAGAAACCAAAGGGAACCTGGGGTGAGGCTCCTGTGTGTTCTCCTGTTTTTCATTTTCTGTTCATTCTCTCGGCTCTGTTGGTGATCTCCTCTTTCGACTACCCAGTAAGGGTTCTATCAGCAGTCTTATGTCATATTGGACTTCAATAACCGGGCAAATTTTGCCAGATTTTTTCATATTCTCTCACTTTTTTTGCTTTTTTCGTCTTTTCCTATCAGATGGTTTTGTTAACTTCTCAGGTAAATTAAGGAATGGGCCAGCACTTTTTTTTCCTCAAAACGTTAGGAGGTGGTCTACTATCTGAAGCTCATTACATCATAAACTCTTGGGTTAATGTTGGGTTAATGTCCAAGTCACTAAAACTTGCCTGGATCTCTAGACTATTAAAAAATGAGCAACCTTGGGAGCAAGCAAATTACTTTCTGAATAAATATGATGGCCTGAACTTTTTGTTAAAATGCAATTACGATGAAACATTTCTAGGCAAACCAACTTGCCGCTTTTCTACAAGTCAATGCTACAACATTTTCTGCAGCTGAAGGTAGCCTACAATTGTGCTATTGGCCAAGATTTGGTATTATTTAATAACAAAGAAATCTTAATTGGAAACCAGACCATATTTTATAAAGAATGGTTACAGAAAGGAATCTTCCTTGTTCAGGATCTTTTACACGAAAATGGCCAACTTCTTACCTTCGAGGAGTTCATCCAAAGGTATGATGTTGAATGCAATTTTCTAAATTATATGCAAGTTGTTTCCGCAATTCCTAAGCAACTTCTCGATAAAGCAAAAGAAAAACAAGTAGACAAGCGCACCTTTCTTGCGGAGAGTGCATTCCAACTCTCTCCAAATACCACCATAGATTTGCACAAAATGAAAAACAGAGACTACTATTGGCTTCTCATAAACAAAGACGATGTAGAGATAAAGGTACGCCCAAAATGGGCACGCGACCTTCAAGCGGTAGACCTTAATTTAGACACCTTCTTTAATCGTGTTAAAAATGTCTGTAAAAACAACAAGCTTAAAGAATTCTACTTTAAGGTGGCTCCCTATAGTTTTTTGACCGCGCGCGAGCTGATTTCGAAAATCTCGCGATGGCGCGAGCTTTCAAACTTTACGCCAAAGTCGCGCGCGGAATCATGCAGTGAAATGCCGACAAACATGGCGTCCAAATTTCTACAATTTGTTTATCGAAAATATTGCGTGGATCGGCTCCGGTTTCAAAACATTTATCGACTGAATAGAAGACCCTACCTTTTCTTGCGTGATTTAAAAGAGAAATGTACGAGGTATGCAGGAGTTCCAACCAATAAAGCTGATTTGTTCGATCGCCACGATAATTGAGCGGGGCATTTAAAGCAAGGTAGCATATTACCACACTTATTTGCAGTCCTTGGCGTTGTTACGTTTGTACATGTGGAGCAGACACAAAAGCCAACATACGCGTCAGGATATGACTCCTCTACAAGTCTAGTCGTCTGACGAGCTCGCGGAGCACGATGCTTCGAAAATCATAGAAATTAACAAAACACAGCAAACAACAATCGAATTTTAGCAGCCGTCATTTACTCACTTACAAGATACTACATCCGGTCCATAGGGTACGAATTCCTTATTCTAAATTTTCAGCTCCAAAAACGTGTTGCAAAATTGACAAAAGTGGCTTTAAGATTGGACATACAATTGGGCATACAAGATTTTAAACACGAAACTTCTCCCTCTCGAACGCGCCAATGACGCCAGAGAGTCATTGATACGCATGCGCGCGTGGTCGTCTCGAAATTTTATTACGTCACAAACATGCAAACGAAGAAAACACGCGCTTACTTATCTCGTGTTTCCGTCGGTGAAATTTTGTGAAAGTTTGCTTACTTCATGATATAGATACCTGCTTCAAAATATAAGTTTTTGACAAAATTTTATCTAAGGATTTCTTTTTTTTTTGATAAAAATATGAAACTGTACGATTTTTAAGAATCCTCTAGATAAATTTTTCATTTTTTCAAATTGAAGTATTGTCCGAAATCGTTTTCAAAGGACTGCCGAGTTTCAAGATATTTTACCGAGGCTAACTCTAGAAAAGGAAGCAAATAGGTGAAAAATAGCAAAAATATGGTTATCTTTACGACTGTTTGTTGCCATGGCAACAGTCTACAATATATTCATATGAACGAAAAAGAAATCCCGGGTGTGTGGCTAATCTTCACTGTGAATGTCACGAGCTTAGACCCAAAGTTGAAACAAATAGTTCATTTTTAGTTCTTAATCCCTATTCAGGTGTAGATACTGTTAATACTGTAGGGAGCCACCTTAAACTGCTCCACAGAATAGTGGTGACTAAAAAAGAGCTTTCCTTCTACGGTATGGAATCAGACATGCTGTGTTTATTATGCCAAGAACCCGACTCAATAAGTCACACTTTCGTAAACTGTCACTGGTCAAAACACTTCTTTTCTGAAGTCATCAAGTGGGTTAATAAAGAAGATAGCACCACTTTCTCGCCTTCTCCTCTTGAAATACTGTTTGGTTTGGAGCAAAAGGACTATCCCCAAGTCGGTAACAAGTCAATAACAAAATTTAATTTCACACTGTTATTCGCCAAGTATTATCTATATACATAAAAATTACTTAAAAAGGAAATAAACATGAAAGAATTCACTAGAAAGCTCACTTCTAAACTTCAAATCCAAAAGTTGTTTTAAGTTGTAACAATGCTGCTCTTTAGCCCTCCCCTCAACTCTATCCTCCTGAAGATCTACACAGAAGGCGTTAGGGTATGCGGTAAACAAACTAGCGCATCCTTCTTCTCTTTGGATTTTCTTCTGTTTTCTTTTTTCTCTCTTGTGCTTGTTTGCTGTTGCCCATAATAGGAATATTAAGTAGGGCATCCATATCGAAATTAGTGTAAGGGTATGTAATTGTAAATTTTATTGTAAGTATCGAAAGTATTGTAAGTAATATTAGTATTGTTAGCAATGTGTTATTGTAAGTAGTGTTAGTATTGTTTATTAAGTGGATGTTCCAATAAAATAATTTGAATTAAAAAAAAATAATGATAATTTAAGAAATAAATTATTCACTATCTTTACAATAGAAAAAAAAAATAGAAATAAAAAATAAAAAGAATAAACTCTTGGCAAATACGTTCATCTTCTAATGTGATTATCATTTTTGTCAAACTTATGTAAATGAGGTCACGTGACTTTCCATGAAAACTGGAAAATCTTTAAACAAATACGGGCACAGTTTGAAAAAGAAGGTTTCAACTGAACTGGTACAGGGCACTTCCTAATGACAACAGCAAAGGAACTATGCTTAGCAGCTGTTGAATCTTTCATTTATTTTCGATATACACAATTTCTTTTGCTAGTACCCATCCCGATAAAAGTGACTGCCTTTTTAAAAGTTTCTTTAGTAAGTAATATTAGTTTATTATTACTATTATTATTATTAATTTTCCAATCGCAGAAAAGATTTATCTATTGGCCTTAATATCATGAAACTAACACCAACGTTTAAGGAAAAAAGTAAGGCGTTGCCATTTGACAAAATAGATTGTTTTGGCCTTAAGAGGTCGTGATCTAATTTTCCTATTTTTGACATGCCAAATTGACAAAAAATGACAACCTTTTAGATAGATTACCTTATAAATTTTTGGGTGAATAAATGGAGACCCTTGCCTTAATTTACTTGCATGAGTTTTGTTTTTTTTTTTTTTTTTTTGCCGTGGTAGGCTTTCAGTGTGTCATCATCAGATATTGTCTTTTTTTTCAAGAAGGGTGGTCATGAATGAGTACACAAAGACGATTTTGAAAAGTGTAAAAATGTGGCCCGTTGTATCACCTACTTAAAACATCAGAAAACAAAACAGTGAGGGGGGCCTGCCAAAAGCAGTATTTTACTGGATAAGTGTATGTCTACCAAGGCTTAAACTGGATCAAAACTAAGATATACTAAACCTGGTGTATAGTCCATTTGAATGGCCACAGGAACAAGATGATTGAGGCTTTTATCGTTGGCATCTTGCTTAGACGCAAACAGAGCAATGGGAGAGTAAGTGTTCCACATTTGCCGTTGAGGATCATGATCTGTGAGATCCGGCTCTCTTGGTAGATTGTCCATAAACTCGTAGCGCAGAGCATAGAGACGATCCTGATCAATGGCCTAAAAGCCAGGAAATATAGACTAACATCAATTATTGTAGGAATCTCTGAGAAATGAATTCTTTGGTGAAAAAAGCATCACACTAAAGTGATTTTAGTATATCCAAAAGAAAAAAACGCTTTCTACAAATGTGCCTAATTTGTGTCACCCACCGCTAGTTTAGAAAGATCAGAACAGTTTACCACCATGCAAGGGACACCAAAATATGTAATAGAGAAAATTATTTGATAGCAATGTTTCTGATTTAGAAATGCAAAACGTGTTTGCAAGACCCAAAAAAATTCGCGCGAGTTTGCGTTAAACCGGTAACTATTTTCCGTCACATTTTACTTGCCAATAGCGAAGCGCACGAAGTCTAAAAATAGAATGCAAATTACTGAATTCCCCGCGAGACTCGGTCAACATAAGCGTGTTCTGAGAGAAATACAGGGAATGCAGGCGAAGTTTTTGTTTCACAAGTGTTTTAGGAACACTGGCTTTTCCTCTTAAAAAAATCTTCAAAATCATCCACCATTCCAGTTTGTTTGTCTGAGTCTCGTCTGAGTCTTGACGTCACTCGCGCGCTTCGCTATTCATCATTTCAACGTTAAACAGAAATTGCTCTAATTACGAACCATTAAGACCAGTTTTGCATATCAATATCCTCATGTAGTAAGAAGTACCAATTAGTAGGTCGCAGTTGTTGACTAACAATTACAGTAACAATAACAATAATAATAATAAATAAGTAACTGTAAATAAGTAACTAAATATTTCAAATAGAACATAAACTATTAAGAATCCCAACTGGTGGGACCCCCCAGCCAGTTGGCTATTTACACAACGTGGTCGAGGATTTGAACGCGGGACTGCCGAGAACAAATCCAGGGACCTCCAGATTTCAAATGCAGCGCTCTAAACCACTCGGCCACTCGGTCACGTTGCCTCCACAATATACATACGAACAACAAAACACAAGACAACAAACTTCTTCTAATGAGTAGTCGTGTTCCAAAGCTGTCTGCACAGCAGCCTTCCAATCAAACTCAGGATTCAGCAATTCCTTAAGCTTCTTCCAATCCAATCCTATTGAGGCTGTTGAAAAGTTAAAATGTTCAAAAAAAACATTAAATGCGCACAAACTGAGAACATGAATTTCTTGTTCTTGTACGACGGCTGACCTAAAAATTACCCTTTAGGTGTTTCTATTCATCGAAGTACGAAAAACTGGAC
>JAHPZR010053854.1:30000-33658 GCA_019787425.1 Platygyra sinensis | reverse complement strand
GTCTCAACGAGCCTCTGCGGCTGGTTGACGCGCGTTATTATTATCCGGATTACATTCCCAGTCTCAATTTTTGTTTTATTAAGTAGCGACCTTGTCTTCATTATAGATTTGCATTCAGTTTAAGATTGCATATCACAACATTCTTTGACAGATATCTCTAAGGGTTGGCTGACTTTTTAGAAGGCCGTATGCATTTATTTCGTTTTTTTTTATCTGTTATTCATTTCGTTGGAAGTTTTTAAAGTTATGTTCTTTTATATATGCTCTTTTAAATGCTGTTTGGGATCGCTTGCCGTATAATCACTTCTTAACATACTGCTTGTATGACAATAGACTAAACACAACAATTATTACACGTACTTCAATCAATAAATGCGACAAATTTTGGTTAATTAGCGGGCAGTATTTGAAGAGTTATTACCCGCCTAAACGATTTTATCCTTTCCATCTCATGGGTTATACAGTTTCGTTTCATTCACGGACATTTGAATAACAGTCGCGTATTTTGCGCAAACCCCAGAGACCGACTTTCGCTTTTGTACTAAGTCTCACACTGTCGACTCGGCTTTTCCAAACGTCGAGTAGAGTCCACTCGTAGCGACTCGACACGACTTGACGACATTTTATACACCCCCACCGGAGTCACTTCAAGCACTTGTATACTAAGCCTCATTCTGTCGACTCGAGTTTTCCAAATGGCGAGTAGTGTCGACTCGTAACGACTCGATACGACTTGACGACATTTTATACACCCCCACCTCAGCCACTTCAAGCACTTTTATACTGTCTCACTCTCACGACTGTCGACTTTTCCCAATGTCAAGTAGGACCACGTAGAGTCCACTCGTAACGACTCGTCTTGAATTGACGAAATTTTACAGACCCCCTCCACAACCACTTCAAGCACTTGTTGCTAAGTCTCACTCTGTCGACTCGATTATTCCAAATGTCGAGTCGCGTCGGCTCGTAACGACTGGTAACTTGTGAACCTAACTTCCTGTAGAAACCAGCAATTACTCCTTCAACTTCCGCGGTAAGTAAAGTCACTACAAAGTTAGCTTCATTTAAGACGAGTCGACAACAAAGTTGCACGACTCGACTCACTTTGGGTGTATTGGACAACCCTCAAAGAAGCTGGAGAAAATTAATGAATGTAGCCTACAATTCGTTTTCAATGACAATGAGACGGTAAGTATTTGCAATTACTTAATCGTGTGGGACAACCATCATTATTAAATGGGAGCGTACCGATACATTATACGCTAACAGTAATATGTAAATCTCTTAATGGGCTGGCCCATTCAGAATATTTTATTAATATGCTTAGTTATATAAAACCCACATTAATCAACGCACAAGTGGTACACATCCTCTTGTTATCGCTCGTGTGTTAGATATGGCCTGCACTCTCTATTTTACTATGGAAATAAAGTATGAAACTCCCTCTAGTAGTAATAGGTCAGCATAATTAAGCCTCGTTATCGTCGAGGAAGTGTCCAGTTTGGTCGTGGAAAATCATTGTCATGCATAACGGACGGGTCCATGACGTCACCTATTTGTATTACCAAGGGAAAAATGCCTTCCTGTATGCTAATGAAGTGTCTCCCTGCATACTAATGTGGATTTCCCCACTCTAACAATTACCTGCATACTAATTCGGTGTAGGTTTACCAATAAGCGTAATTCTGGAACAATGAAAACAATCGGCTCACCTGGGCTTGGCCGATCTCTTTTAACCCTGATTTGAAAAATCTATTATGTGTTCAAATTATAAGCGCGAATTTTAAAGAAAGCGTCATTCCTTCATTCAAATTTAACTCGCTGGAAATTTGAAAACTCTGTTCGATTTTCGAAACTTTATAGGAGAAAGTCACTCCAAAAAGCGTATTGTCTTGTCATCACCGAGTTAAGTTACTCAACGAAGTTTCAGCTTTTAAAGTGGATACTATCCCAAGAAATTTGTCTCCAAGTAGCTTAAAATTTGGCCGTCGACAGCCGCCATTTTGAAACAAATGCTCAGCGGTCAGGTCGGGCTAGGCCGCTAAGGGTGAAGTCATCTTGTTCAAAAGATTTTGTCTTTGCAATCGTGTTTGTTTACTCGAGGTTATGGCTGGTCTTCAGCATTACCGTTTTGAGCCAAAACGTGTTCTTTTCCTAATCCTCCTGAGGATAGCTAAAGCAAAAACGAAGAAGTAAACAATTGGTTAGAAGGCACATCTTGGTGTTCTTGCGAGCGATGTCAAATCATGCCAACGCAAAGAGAATGTGTTCAGACCTGCCAGCCTCTGGTAAAGAAAATCTGGAGACCCATGAAAAAAAATCTGGAGATTCTACAAAAAGACAGCGAGATTCTTAACGAATAGTGAGATATTTAACGAATTGTTACAGAAAGCCTCTTTTGAACCTAATGAGAAGATGCGATGTTTGTTTGGAATAGCCAAGCGATTCTAAAACTTATTATGGATTTGTAGTGGACGAATTCTGCAAGCTTGTGCATACCATAAAATCACAATGAACTTAATCTGACTGCCGGTCACTGTCTCAAATAGACTAAACACTAAATGCCCGGCAGTTAGAAATATTCACGGAACTCCGACTGAAATCCTCAATCAAACCTATTGAAAGTATTTGGTGTTTCTGTAGGGATGTCAAGCGATCCTAAAAATTATTATGGTTTTACATTCGATGAATTTACCGAGCTTGTGTATGCTGTAAAATTCGCTCAGTTATTATTGACACAACCATTTTTGAGACTGCCGGTCACGGTCTCAAATAGACTAAATGCCCGGCAGTCAACAATATTCACCGAATTCCGACTGAAATCCTCAATCAAACCTATAAAAGTATTTGGTGTTTCTTTAGAAATGTCAAGCGATCCAAAAAAGTATTTTAGTCTTACATTCGATGAATTCGGTGAATATTTCTGACTCAGTACCGGGCGTTTAGTCCATTTAAGAGCAAATGCACAGAAATATCGAGCAAAGAGTGGTAACGGCCAAAATTTAACTAACCTTTGTTTTAAGTTTATGGAGAAGTATTAATGAGTTTTCAAAGGTTTTGGGGTTCTTTTTTCTTAACACGGCCTTCTTGCAGGAATATCATTTTGGAGAAAATGGATTTCACACTCTCTCTGGCCAAAAAATGACCGAATAAATTAGCAAAACATAGCATTCCAAAAACTTCCTCGCGTTAACAGTTAAGACTATATCTTCAGGAATTAAGATGTACTTATTGACTGAGTGGGAGGGCCGAACGTCCTGACCGAGAGTCAAATATTTCCCCGTCCGGCCTGACCTTACTCAGTCAATAAGCATTTTATCATATGACCACTTACTGTTGAAAATTTTGAAAATTCTGTCTGAACCGAAATAGGACGCGATTATATAAGATCAGACGGCCGCGCGTCCGGAACAATTTCATAAAAGTTTCTACAACAAAATTTGTCATTTATTTCGTCGCGTCCAACAAGAAACTCACAATTCATCGAAAAACACGACTCAGTTTCTCATTTTCGTTTTTCAATTGCAATTCATGCAAAAAGGCTAACAGAGAGTTGACATAAAGCTGTCAAAAATATGTCAAAGCCATCAAAACCTTAGCGAGTGACAAAAATTCGCTTCATGCTTCACTGAAATTGTTCACAAATCTTCTTCGTCTG
>JAHPZR010053854.1:0-20000 GCA_019787425.1 Platygyra sinensis | reverse complement strand
TTCGGTTCAGACAGAATTTTCAAAATTTTCAACAGTAAGTGGTCATATGATAAAATGCTTATTGACTGAGTAAGGTCAGGCCGGACGGGGAAATATTTGACTCTCGGTCAGGACGTTCGGCCCTCCCACTCAGTCAATAAGTACATCTTAATTCCTGAAGATATAGTCTTAACTGTTAACGCGAGGAAGTTTTTGGAATGCTATGTTTTGCTAATTTATTCGGTCATTTTTTGGCCAGAGAGAGTGTGAAATCCATTTTCTCCAAAATGATATTCCTGCAAGAAGGCCGTGTTAAGAAAAAAGAACCCCAAAACCTTTGAAAACTCATTAATACTTCTCCATAAACTTAAAACAAAGGTTAGTTAAATTTTGGCCGTTACCACTCTTTGCTCGATATTTCTGTGCATTTGCTCTTAAATGGACTAAACGCCCGGTACTGAGTCAGAAATATTCACCGAATTCATCGAATGTAAGACTAAAATACTTTTTTGGATCGCTTGACATTTCTAAAGAAACACCAAATACTTTTATAGGTTTGATTGAGGATTTCAGTCGGAATTCGGTGAATATTGTTGACTGCCGGGCATTTAGTCTATTTGAGACCGTGACCGGCAGTCTCAAAAATGGTTGTGTCAATAATAACTGAGCGAATTTTACAGCATACACAAGCTCGGTAAATTCATCGAATGTAAAACCATAATAATTTTTAGGATCGCTTGACATCCCTACAGAAACACCAAATACTTTCAATAGGTTTGATTGAGGATTTCAGTCGGAGTTCCGTGAATATTTCTAACTGCCGGGCATTTAGTGTTTAGTCTATTTGAGACAGTGACCGGCAGTCAGATTAAGTTCATTGTGATTTTATGGTATGCACAAGCTTGCAGAATTCGTCCACTACAAATCCATAATAAGTTTTAGAATCGCTTGGCTATTCCAAACAAACATCGCATCTTCTCATTAGGTTCAAAAGAGGCTTTCTGTAACAATTCGTTAAATATCTCACTATTCGTTAAGAATCTCGCTGTCTTTTTGTAGAATCTCCAGATTTTTTTTCATGGGTCTCCAGATTTTCTTTACCAGAGGCTGGCAGGTCTGAACACATTCTCTTTGCGTTGGCATGATTTGACATCGCTCGCAAGAACACCAAGATGTGCCTTCTAACCAATTGTTTACTTCTTCGTTTTTGCTTTAGCTATCCTCAGGAGGATTAGGAAAAGAACACGTTTTGGCTCAAAACGGTAATGCTGAAGACCAGCCATAACCTCGAGTAAACAAACACGATTGCAAAGACAAAATCTTTTGAACAAGATGACTTCACCCTTAGCGGCCTAGCCCGACCTGACCGCTGAGCATTTGTTTCAAAATGGCGGCTGTCGACGGCCAAATTTTAAGCTACTTGGAGACAAATTTCTTGGGATAGTATCCACTTTAAAAGCTGAAACTTCGTTGAGTAACTTAACTCGGTGATGACAAGACAATACGCTTTTTGGAGTGACTTTCTCCTATAAAGTTTCGAAAATCGAACAGAGTTTTCAAATTTCCAGCGAGTTAAATTTGAATGAAGGAATGACGCTTTCTTTAAAATTCGCGCTTATAATTTGAACACATAATAGATTTTTCAAATCAGGGTTAAAAGAGATCGGCCAAGCCCAGGTGAGCCGATTGTTTTCATTGTTCCAGAATTACGCTTATTGGTAAACCTACACCGAATTAGTATGCAGGTAATTGTTAGAGTGGGGAAATCCACATTAGTATGCAGGGAGACACTTCATTAGCATACAGGAAGGCATTTTTCCCTTGGTAATACAAATAGGTGACGTCATGGACCCGTCCGTTATGCATGACAATGATTTTCCACGACCAAACTGGACACTTCCTCGACGATAACGAGGCTTAATTATGCTGACCTATTACTACTAGAGGGAGTTTCATACTTTATTTCCATAGTAAAATAGAGAGTGCAGGCCATATCTAACACACGAGCGATAACAAGAGGATGTGTACCACTTGTGCGTTGATTAATGTGGGTTTTATATAACTAAGCATATTAATAAAATATTCTGAATGGGCCAGCCCATTAAGAGATTTACATATTACTGTTAGCGTATAATGTATCGGTACGCTCCCATTTAATAATGATGGTTGTCCCACACGATTAAGTAATTGCAAATACTTACCGTCTCATTGTCATTGAAAACGAATTGTAGGCTACATTCATTAATTTTCTCCAGCTTCTTTGAGGGTTGTCCAATACACCCAAAGTGAGTCGAGTCGTGCAACTTTGTTGTCGACTCGTCTTAAATGAAGCTAACTTTGTAGTGACTTTACTTACCGCGGAAGTTGAAGGAGTAATTGCTGGTTTCTACAGGAAGTTAGGTTCACAAGTTACCAGTCGTTACGAGCCGACGCGACTCGACATTTGGAATAATCGAGTCGACAGAGTGAGACTTAGCAACAAGTGCTTGAAGTGGTTGTGGAGGGGGTCTGTAAAATTTCGTCAATTCAAGACGAGTCGTTACGAGTGGACTCTACGTGGTCCTACTTGACATTGGGAAAAGTCGACAGTCGTGAGAGTGAGACAGTATAAAAGTGCTTGAAGTGGCTGAGGTGGGGGTGTATAAAATGTCGTCAAGTCGTATCGAGTCGTTACGAGTCGACACTACTCGCCATTTGGAAAACTCGAGTCGACAGAATGAGGCTTAGTATACAAGTGCTTGAAGTGACTCCGGTGGGGGTGTATAAAATGTCGTCAAGTCGTGTCGAGTCGCTACGAGTGGACTCTACTCGACGTTTGGAAAAGCCGAGTCGACAGTGTGAGACTTAGTACAAAAGCGAAAGTCGGTCTCTGGGGTTTGCGCAAAATACGCGACTGTTATTCAAATGTCCGTGAATGAAACGAAACTGTATAACCCATGAGATGGAAAGGATAAAATCGTTTAGGCGGGTAATAACTCTTCAAATACTGCCCGCTAATTAACCAAAATTTGTCGCATTTATTGATTGAAGTACGTGTAATAATTGTTGTGTTTAGTCTATTGTCATACAAGCAGTATGTTAAGAAGTGATTATACGGCAAGCGATCCCAAACAGCATTTAAAAGAGCATATATAAAAGAACATAACTTTAAAAACTTCCAACGAAATGAATAACAGATAAAAAAAAAACGAAATAAATGCATACGGCCTTCTAAAAAGTCAGCCAACCCTTAGAGATATCTGTCAAAGAATGTTGTGATATGCAATCTTAAACTGAATGCAAATCTATAATGAAGACAAGGTCGCTACTTAATAAAACAAAAATTGAGACTGGGAATGTAATCCGGATAATAATAACGCGCGTCAACCAGCCGCAGAGGCTCGTTGAGACGCGGATATTTGCCGGTAAATAAATATAACTTGTCTGAACAAACGCTATTACAACTACTGAGGTGAATGTGTGTGTGGCGTCATTCGCTTGCACGTCTCCAGACGTTTGTACAATGAAATAAACATTGTGTGCTTGGATTCTTGCTTTCCTTGAACGCCTCTTTAACTTATTCTGCAAGCGCGTTTCATTGTATGCGTAGATATGATCCGATTTGTTTATACGAGTGTTTTCCTTAAAAGATGATCACTCTTTGCAAAAGTTTAAAGAACGAAGCATACATTACATGGCTTCTTGTTTTGATTGCATCCTTAGCTTCGTTTCTTGCACACTCGTTTCGCTGCTTAAACGTACAACTTGTCTGCAGAAGTTTACAGAAGATCATTGAACGAAGTATACATTGCGTGCGTGGATTCCGATCTTGTTTTCTTTGCATGCGTACTTAAAAAAATTAAAAATTTTTTATGCATATGCTTTTCGTTGTATGCGTTTGTAGTTCAATTGATTTGTTGACGTGGGTGTTTCGCTTAAAAAGTATCACTCGTCTGCAGACGTTAAAGAACGAGGTATACATTGCATGTCGTGTCAACTAGTGTCGAGTCGTGACGACTCGACTACATTTCCATCCCCCATTCACGCACGCAGTATGACCATTTCCGGTGACTGCAGTCAGGCTTGCTGTAGGGTTTGTCAACTTCCGGTAAGGATGACTTCATGAATTTCACGACTTGGAAATTGCCAAGACGACTTGTCTGTACATAGGGACGACTCGACACCCTTTGAGTGTATTGGACATGAGTGACCAATGGAGAAGATTTGAGTGTCATCAGCATAAGAACTGACTTTGGGTGATAGACTGATGAAAAATAGTTTATTTATGTGGATGTTAAACACAATTACCACACTGAAACAAAAATAAATCATCAGTTTTATAATTTTTTTTCAAGTATATATTTGACTGGCAACGACTTTCCTTAGATCTGGTTGTCAGATTACGAATGTCAAGCAAATCAATATAATAGTTTTATTTCTACCATATGCCATTGGGAACTTGCAATTTACTGTTCCAGCAAACATGCTTTGTTTAATTTAAATCAGGGTACTGAGCCCATAATTTCTGCGGCGAAAGTATTTTATTGAACAAAGGCCCTGATATAACTATACGGTAAATAATTACAGATTAGCATTGTTAATACCTTTATTACACCATTACACACAAGAAAAATGAGGAATTAATAATCCTCCACTGAACCGCTAAGTCGTTTTCGAAATCCGCTGTTAAATTTTAAAATCACCCATCTTGACGAATAGTCGCAAATGAGCATCGTCCCTTATATTTCTGTGATGCATTTTAAAGGTCTCCTTCTAGCAGAATTGCCTCAGGGATGATTGCTGTGGTTGACTGGAGCTTGATTGTCATATATTCAACAAACGCAATGCTTAATCAATATTTAAAATCATTGTTCAAATTAGATATGAAAATGTACATAGAGGTATGAAATCTCTTCCCGGAATTTGACAATGATTTTCAATGTCGGGGGTATGAAAATGTATACTTTCTGAAATCGAACATGGCTGTATCGATACTTTATCTGACTGCTAGCGCTTCTGAGAATTGACGTTCTGACTAGGTTTCCACCGTTTGTGAGCAATGTAAACTTTTTGGGTTTGCATGAGTTCCTTCTGCCGGTATGGTGTTTAGTTTTAGCTCAGCTGAGGTTTTGCTACCTTTATATCAAGGGAATTGTAACTGGCACAACTATAGTAGCACGTAAACTAAAGGCTATCTCAACGTTATTTGGTCGGTAACAGATTTCATTTCAGTGAGAGAGATCCTGTGACCTATGCACTTTTTGCTATGTAAGCAATCTCTCAGTAAACATGCGACGTAGCAAACTTTGTTTTCAAATATAGTCTCTTGTTTGCTTTCTAGAGAAGCAACTGTTTCCGTTTGATTCAACTGAGATAGCGAACACAAGAGCTAGGTCGGTACACATTTAAACAAGCAGCGACGCAGTACAACACGAACGCAAATTAAGAGATCTAGTTGCCGTCGACTAAGACAGTAAATGTCTTAGGAGTTTCAGGTTAAACATAATTATTTTATCCTACCTGCAATGGGCACACGAGATAAGAATAAAAGTAAAGCTTTGACAGCGAAGACGACCAACTTCCTCATGATAGATCTCGATTACTTCCTCAAGATACCATGGATACGTTCCGATGAAAATGTAATATATTCGTCTTTATGGTAAGGCGAGCAGGGCAAAGTTGTGTTACAATACCCCCCGGGGGGGGGGGGGGGGGTTCTTGACCCATGTTTGGGTATAGGGGTGCCGCCGAGAGTTTGAAATCGTGACCTTGTTTAGGACAAAATTACTCTAAAAACCCAACTCATTGTAGGACAACAGCCTCCATTTCAAGACCCTGTTTAGGGCAAGTGACAAAATTCACATTCTCGAGTTTTACAGGAAATTAAACTGTTTAATAAGTCATTCAAATCAGAGAAATCATGCTCGATGCGTCTAAAATCCAGTTGTTGCTTCTCTACACGTGAACTAAACAAAAAGCCATCAAGCATTAAGCTCTAAATTAGTTAGTGTAGCAAACTGTCGTCATTGTCGTCGTGGGGTGCACAAAATACACATGATCTCAATGTACAGGGTAGCTGTATATAATGCAAAAAAATTACCATCTATAATTGGAGATCATTATACGTCTCAGAAAAATAATTTACCAGCTTAATTATAGTGAAAGCTGCGCTGGTAATCTAAATCATTGTAATTCAATAATCGAGAGGTATCAATACAGCTATTAATATGTCTAAAGACAAGCCTTTTGAATCACTCTCCACACAAAATTATTTTTCATTTATTCTGGCAATAAAATGTATTGGTGTCAGTATCTATCATACGATGGGAGTTAAAATATTTCGTTTCTCATGCCTTAAAGAGACGAGTTTGGTTGAAGCCATATCCGTCACTGAGGTACATAGCTACAGTATTTCCATGCTATACACTCTCTTGGTGACAATTATGAACTCAGATGTCTGCACAAACGCTTCAGGAGTAATCATTGTTTAATTGTGCCAGTTTTGTCTCGTATGGTCCAAAATTATAAGAACCACACTCATCAAGCAGCTTAAATGACTGGCCGGTAAAACTGGAAAGGAACAGCAGTTCACTGCAAATGATAGCCACTCGTAGCTAAAGCCGGCTTGACTTACGATCTTAGATCGTCTTCTTATTTTGCAGCTACAACTTCTGCAAATACGTTTGGATTAAAGAAAACCCAGTGGAAGGACAACAGTTGGCGAACACAGTTTATTGGCTTTGTAAATAAAACCTCAAAAGACGATTTCTACTTCTGCACTGGACCCGATACCAAAGAACCCGCAGAAATTGTTGCAACCGTATTCATTCTTTCTATTCCCTATTTTTTAACTCTTCGTGTCGAGAAATATGCTGTAGCTTCTGGCTTGTAAACCTGACAGTAGTTGAAAGCTAATGAAATCGAAATACATCAAAAATGGTGGCCGTAATGAGAAAATCCCGGTTCTTAAAGCAGGCGTTCCTTCTCTTTCTTCATCTCGTTTTTTTCCTATATAACCCTACCCCGTTTACGCCTGCAACGCAGGCCGGATTTATAGATGAGTATATCATGAAGTTTTTAACGTTATATTGAACGTTATGACTATTATAGCTATTTATCGTATGATATCAACAGACAGACAGCACCAGTTAGTGTACACAATCATTTTGTTAAAAAAAGTCAGATTCATAACCACAGAACAAGAATATCGACTCGCCTTATGTTAAGTTTTCTAGAACCGATCAAATGCATGCCCTTTTCTCGAAAATCGGTGCCCAAATTTGGAACTGTATTCCTTATTCGATTAAACTACCCAAACGTTTGTCCTTTCGTGAAAAGATGAAGGAATATTTATAAATTTCTTGCGGTCAGAAGATGATTACGTCGAAGTCTCCCGTCTTATTAACACTGTTTTTAAGTCCATCTATAGATAAAACCTTGTACTTGTAACATGTCCTCAGATCTCTCCGCCTCGATTAGCTTTGCGGGGCAAAAGTAATGTAATTAGTCATATTTTCAATTTTCAATAAATTTTGTTGTACTACCTTTGCTAACCGTAATTAACTGAGAAATTTAAAAGTTTCATCCTGTAAACTACAAAAAGATCTCAAACAGTGCATTAATTTACGTGGATTCAATTTACGTAGATCTACTTTGATTCGTTACAGTTGCCAAATTAAAGTATCTGTTATTTTTCATTGAAGTATTCTACGGCATTCAGATGTGTATGTTCTAAAAGTAAAAAAAAGGCGTTTCGTACCTAATAAGAGCCCCCTCTAAATAAACTAGTCTTGAGAGCTGCTGGAACTGGCGTTGTAAGAAGACTCTATTTTTTGAATGCATCCAACTATATTTGCTGGGCGATTACAGCGCGAAAATCTTTCTCGCTGGCTCAAACCATATATTACGGCGTAACTAAAGTATCAGAGGCGTAGCTCTTTTTAAGCCAGTAAGCCCGAACCTACAATTTTTTTCTCGGTACATTTATTTTTTCTTGTAACATTTCTTTTTATATTATTTGATAAAACTACTTTTCTGGGTGACTTTGTCAAGAAAACGTAGAAGGAAAAAAAAGGGCAAAAAACAAAACCCTACTCAAGGAAACCATTTAAGTACTCGTGCGGCAACGTGCTTTTCCGGTTTCTTTTTCACGCGTGCACCAGTGGCTCGGACATCAAGGAGGCGTTTCTCCTCTCACCCCAAACTATGTCTCCGTAGACAAAAAGACGCACAACAAAGCTATTTAAGTCTTGCACTAAAGGAGAGGCAAGACTTAATACGCCTCAAAATGCCTATTTTTTACTTATCTTACTATGCACAGACTAAATGTGATCAGACCAGGAAAACCGGTTGTTAACTGATTAGCGAAGCAATGCTTAATGAGTATTATAACATAACTAAAGCAAAGCTCGAGCTCTGATTGGTTAATTCAGCATCTACTATTTGCCCATGGGTGTATGCTCCTGACGTACTCGATAACTAAAGCAAAGCGCGCGATTTGTGATGTAGCTCAATGTTGCTCCTATGTCTCAATGTTATGTTATAAAACAAATGGTAAAAGCCATAGCGTGCACTATTGTGTTTTATATAATAACCCAAGTTATTCTCGCAATTTGATTGGTTCTCGCCTATGATCTATTAGAGGACAGATGCACGATTGACGTCATAGTTACAAAGTTTTTCGCTTCGCTGTTTTAAAATGGCGGAAAGTTTTAAGAATAAAGATAATATTTTACGTGACTAGGCAAAAGATAAGGTACAAAAACGTCTTGCCGAGGCATTGAACAGGTTCGAAAAGCAGGAAGAAGAAAGATAAAGCCGTTTCTATTAGAAAATGATCCAGAAAAAATTCTCGAGCAATCTCAATCGGCAGTCTAGCGAGACTAAACCACGCACAAAATCGGTCTCGGTAAGCCGAGAACCATTGCTTTATCTCGAATTTAACAAACCCAATAAACAAAGTGTTTCTGAGATTAATTTATTTTAAAAAATTCAACTTTTCCCAGTGTCAAAATAACTGTTGACACACTAATTGATGTCAGGAATGAAACATCAAAACATCACTTCTTAATTAAAGTCAGATGAAATAAACACATAACCTCGCTTTCCGATGCGATTAATGTTCCTGTCCGTCAGTTCAGGGCACAGCAGCGAGCTAAGTATAGCTAACCATAGCTCACGGCCAACAGTATCGCAGCTCCAGTGTGTCTCCGACACTATATCAAGCTGATTTGAGAATCGCCAACCACAGAAGACAAAAATCTCCGCTGTCATTTAACAACATTTACGCTCCTTTCATTCAAAACTCGAATCAAATGGCCTCTAGGTTGACCGTAACCACAAGTTTTCCGAGGGTATTTTTTCAGCTCCTGTAATTTTGAAGGCAACGTCCAAGCTTTTCGGCTCACAGGGCTGTTCCGAAGACAAAAACTGACTTGATTTTTCCAGCATTTTCTTCAAGATTCGTAGATTTCGCAGTTCATAGATCACGTCAAATGGCTTTTTTTTCGTGTTCGCCAAAGTGGGCAAAGGCGGGACAAAAGCCGGCTTTCGCGTTTTGCTGAAATATTTTGAAATAAAAAAGGCTTTTCGCTATTATATAAAACAAATAGATTCCTTGTAGCCGTGCGTCTGATTCAGTAATAGATTACAGAAGACGCCAAAATGTGGTAAGAACATCAGTGACACACTCGGCTACGCCTCGTGTGCCACTTTTTTGTTCTTACCACATTTTGACGTCATCTGTGATCTATTACTGAACAGACGCACGGCAACATGGAATCTATTTGTTAAATGGACGCACTTGGGAGGTTTGCTAAGCACTCAAGAAGCTAGAGTCGCAGTCGGCTATCGCCTCGTGCGACTCTTACGCTTCTTTCGTGTTTAGCAACCTCCCGCGTGCATCCATAACTCAATAGTACATGCTATGGCGTTTACCATTTAAGGGCCCATTTAAGTATCTCGTTGCTAAGCTACATGGTTGCTACCCAGGTGCAAATTCACTTTTGGTCAGCCAATTTTTTTTCGCGCGCATTTTTCGGCACCGGCCCGTCGGTGATTCAAGTCGCTGTTTAACTTTTTTACTTCGCTGCAACAAACACAAAAAAACACCCATTAAAGGAGCTACGTCACGACCTGCGCATGTGCAAGATTTGGCTCCGTTCTCATTGAGATTCAAATGCATCCGCCATCTTGAATTTATCGGAGTTGTCAAATTTTGTACGAATTTAGCCCTTTCTGGTTAAAATTATTACGTCGTTTTGTCGCCTGTGTGAGATTCTCTTCGTCGATTTACTTAGTTTATCGCAGAGGCAAAATTATGGACGCAGAAGAGGCAAGGCAGACTACGGCGACGAGTTTCCTTCGACTTCATTACGTGACAGATCTGTATGTGTGAGCTGCTTTGAAGTTTCTGGGAAAATGCTCCAACGCAACGGGAATTTTACCTTTTCCCTTAACTTCTTAGGTAAATCGATTCTCCTGTTCGTGCGAAAGCGCTTGTTGCACGAAACGGAAAACAAATAAAAATCGTGGCTGTGAATTCACGTGTAGTTCGACAGCAAATCCGTGTCGAAACATGGTGAGATTATTTATGCACTTTGCTTGGGTGTAACATTGTAAGTAGGCACTGAGGGCTGCACGCGTTTTGGAACAACTAGAGTTCAGGCTATTTTTGGTTCTGTTTTTGTTCAAGTCTTCATGTTTATGTTCATGTGTACAGCACGTCTCATTCATTTAGGCCAAACATTTCATAAAGGATCGAGCAGTTTCGAGTTTTTGCAGTTTGAATTGTCTTTTTCTTGAGCTGAAAAGGTTTCTAGGAGAGGTTGACTTTTCATATACATTGTACAACAGCTTTGACACGACTCTGGCTTTTTTTTTTTTACCAAGGCTGGTACAAATACAAGTTCATTACAGCCATACCAGACTGACAACAGGTCAAGTGAAGAGCAGGAGAGGATAAATAAAATAGATATGCAAGGGCCTGCTTGTGTAGAAACATATTTTTACTTATTTATTATTATTCCGCGGACAAAAATACGCCTAATTATGGAATAGGCCACAAAAATCAAAGCTTGAACACCCAATTCCAATGCATAAAGTTTAGTAAGGCAAGATAATTTTGTTTTGTTCCCTAGGCCCACTTGGCAAAACCTCCATACCTGCTAGCAAGCTTTCAAATTTCTTTGACAGTTGCTGTCTCTCACAAATAAATCAATTACAACACATAATTTTGCCGGCACAAAATAACTTACTGGTGATAAGCTCCATAATGTTCTTTTAGGAAATCATTCAAATGCTTGATGAAGCAAATTGTGCAACCTTTTTTGCAGAAGCCTGCCTAAAAGAATTTAAAGCTAGGCACACACTAGGGGACTAGTCACAGGGACTTATCCCTTAGTGTGTACACACAAGAAAATGTGGGACTATTGGTCCCTGCGACTAGTCCCACAGATCAAACCAGCTTAATTCATGGGACCAGTCGCTGGGACCAAAAATGTAGTCCCTGTGACTAGAATTTCAATGCAACATACAAGTACACACTAGGGGACTGGTCCCCGAAGCAAGTCCCTGCGACAAGT
Source organism: Platygyra sinensis (assembly GCA_019787425.1). Classification (NCBI taxonomy): domain Eukaryota; kingdom Metazoa; phylum Cnidaria; class Anthozoa; order Scleractinia; family Merulinidae; genus Platygyra; species Platygyra sinensis. The sequence goes on along the minus strand of JAHPZR010053854.1, from coordinate 8,460 downwards.
CCCTTGGTCCCTTGGACTAGTCCCCTGGTGTGTGCCAACCTTAAGATTTAGTCGAGACTGCCGGTGTGAAAGAGACTTTTTTCTACCCACCCCTGGTACAGAAAGACAGATGAAGGTGTGGATGGAATGCCTGACCCTGCACCTCCTTCTAGCAGCTTGGTGATACCATGGTGCAAGTGTGAAATGAACCAAATTATGCCACAGTAAATAGACTGTGATGACAGTAGCATGTATGTCTTCATGAAATTCTACAGCCTATTGGCACAATGTCTTCAATAGATAGTGGTTATCTGGGGAAAGGAAAGCGGAAGGTGTGCCCTAGTTCCTGTGTGGTAACAGTTTATCCCTCACATTTGGGGTTTACATATGGGATTCAGGGTTGATTAAGCCAAAACAAATTCAAGTAACAAGCTCTTTTCCTCTTTTCCCACAAGAAAGCATTTATAATAATAGTGGAAGAGGCATTTGTGTGGTTAATTTAAATCATCTTGACACTTAGTTTTCATCATTATCATTGCACATTCAGGATGGATTTTGGTTAGTTATGCTGAAAACATAGGCACGCAAAGCGTGCAAGAGTTATTTTTTTGTGATAGGAGCATTCGTAGAACTGTTTACAGTAATGATTTAGTTAAGTTTTTTTGGTTGCGATGTACAGCAAGAAAGAAACTGGGAATTTATGATGAACATACCATGTTACATCGGTAATGGTAAGATAGCTAAATAGTAAGCCATCAAATGTTTGAGTGAACAACGTACAATACTCTCCAAATTAATGTAGATACCATCTTATTTTCTAACAGGCAATTTGATTCGTTCTTTGATACCCACACCGTGATTGGTGTGACACGCGCACATGCATAACTCCCTCACTCATCGATCACATAGCCCTTCCAACCCCCAAGAGGAATTTTTGCTCAAAATACTCAAGTTAACAGACCTTATCGCATTTTATAAGAGTCGTAAGTTTACCCTTTTTACACAACACCTCTTCATCGAAAATAGAAAGAAAGAGAAAAAACCGTTCTGACACGTTGAAAGTTTAATTTAATTTACTCCGATATGAAAAACAAAAGTGTCAAGTTACCATTTTTAACTGAAAATAGAAAACATCTTGTGCGAACGATTTGCTCTCAAATGAAAAACAAAAGTGTCAAATTACCATTTGTAACTAAAAGTAGCAAGCATCTCGTGGGAACGATTTGCTCCCATATGAAAAACAAAAGTGTCAAGTTACCATTTGTAACTAAAAATAGCAAGCATCTCGTGGGAACAAGTGGTGACGATGTATCAGCTCTAATTGAATTTACTCCCTTGTGAAAAACAAAAGTGTCAAATTACCCTTAGCTTTGTAACTAAAAAATAAAAATATCTCTCTATATTTGCATGCAACAAAATAATCGTTTCCTGTACCTATTGTAAACGTTCGAACTCTTTCAAAATTAAATCAAAATAGTCCCGTCTCCTCTAAAACATTTCCTAAGAACTAGAAGCAACGATGCATGACGTCTAATTGAATTTACTCCTTGTGAAAAACAAAAATATCAAGTTACCTTTGTAACTAAAAATAAAAAAAAATATCTCACTCATTTGCATACAACTAGCTCAAGCACTGTTTCAGACCTCAAGGCTCATGAAATCCTCAGCCTAACCCACAGAAAATGCCGAAGTAAACCCAATATATGAATACTTTCTCCTCTTTTATAGAAGAATGAATATGGCCGTTCTGAACTGTATCGGGATCAAATCTTCTCATATATCATTTACCTTTAAAACAAGAAATTTGATTGGCTGTTTATAGTAGATACGATCTGATTGGTGTGACATACATACATCTCTCACTCACTGACTCACTCACTGATCCGTTGACCCGAGGTATAAGTCACCAACAGCCTAGTTCATGAATCTGTTACTTTTATAATAACAAGGCCAATGTTAACTACTGAAAAATAATCAATACAGAAAAAAGATACAAAAGTACAAGGTATAGAAAGAATAAAAAGATACAAAATGGTTAACAGTAGAAGAGCTCACTGGGGGATTTTTACCAGCCAGATTTCTAGCTACATCTCTGCAGGGCTGACTTGTGCAATGTAATAATTTTGAAAATGTTTCTCTACAACTGATGGCATGTGCCAAAACCCAAAACAAAACCACTGAAATGGAACTCCTCACTACTGTCAACAGCCAACTGTTGTAACCTGAGTGTTAATAATAAACCCCCGAGTGCTATTTTTTGTCTCATTTTGTTTGCAGGGCTGCAAATAACAGTCAGTCATCAGACACTGGCTGACCAAAATTTGTTAATGAAAAGATTAATAAAGATCTACTGTGAGTAAATCTAATAAGCTAATAAGTGATGTCTGACAACTATTTGTTTTGGCTGGCCAGGATGGTGTTTACATGTAAGTACATGTAGGACAAATGTCCTTTGAAGGGGAAAAAATTATTTGCAGCCATGGTTTGGTTATTTTTGCTAGCAATGTAGTTATATCCAGCTTAGATCAGCACAGTCACCAAACTGTAATCAATAAATTTTATTGACTATATACTCAAGTGGAGATCTTCCAATTTATTTTAGTGTGGAAGAGAAGTAAAAATTACCTTGATCATGTCATTGAAATGAAAGAAAATTGGTACACATTGTGAAAACAATTTGTCTGTTTGAAGACAATTTGGATATGAAGCATCTCAAAAACTAATTTAATTGGCTGTTTATGAAATACAACTGTTTCCACGAAGAGCATCAACATCAACATCTTCACTGCAACAAAGACAACAAAACAAAACACATCAATCATGCATTCAGTACATACATGTATACATATATTTTATTGGCTCAACCGCATATAGTCAATGTTTGAATGCAACAAACAAAACAATATCAAATATATATACATAAAAAACAGCTATAAAAGTAAATGCAAAGTCACATGGCAAATGAAAGTTTGAGCAGTACTGACAAGGACGCAGAGTACAAAAGGAATTTTGTATGTATAGCTCATGATACAGTTTCATGTTCAATTTGGAATTAATTTGCACAAGCAAGTTTTTCCAAAAGCTGAAATTGCATGACCCACTTCGACGAGTGCAACTTCAGCTTTTTGTAAAACTCACAAGTGCATATTGATTCCAAATTGAACAAGAAAAACCTTATTAATGATGTAAACGTGAAAAAAAAAATTGTGTGGAGGAAATGCTGGAAGATCTTTCTTGGAGTCATTTTTTCACATTTGAGAAAAATTTGCAAGTTTCTACACAAATAATTTCGGTCATCATTTTACCTGCTATCATTGGCTGAGAAAATTTCCTATTATCTTTCAGTCAATTATAATCCAGAACTACCAAGTGTGATTTGCACTGATGTTACACTTTTCGCATTGATGTTACGCATTTCGCACTGGTATCACACTTGAACTGCAATGCTCTCAGCCATTCAGAATCAAGATTTTTTGATGTATAATAGTAATTTGGATAACAATTGTAACATGTGGAGGGCAGGATGACTGAAAAAAAAAACATCAGTTACTGACTGGGCCTTAATGATCACAACAGGTTATCCTCCACCCTTTCATACAACAACAGAGCCAAGAGTTTATTGTAACAATAGTCCTGATGATGCACAAAATCAAACACTTGTAAACCATTCAGAATAGCAAGGCATGCTAAAATGCAAGTGACAAATTATTTTGTTTTGCAAATTTCACTTGTAGAAAAACCTAGTTTGTATATCCAGTTAGACTGCATACAGCTGGATTGTACAGATACAATGACAATCTATTTTAAGCAAAGCAAATGACACACTAACCTGACATAATCTCAGTCTCCCAATTATAAATAAGGCGACTCTGCATGCACTTGAACATATTTTCCACTCATTGTAGTCGAGGTTACAACAGGGGCAGCTGCAAGACATAAATAATACAAAATAATAATAGAATAAATAAGTTAACAGGTTGTAAAGGAAAAATGTAAGACGAAAATGGCGAAATGAATTAAATGAAAGGACTACACGTAGCCATTCCTCCTCTAATAAAAGCCAACGTTGCATGTCGTAACTTGTTTACATAGCAGCTCACTTTCAACATGGCGCCTAGGGCCATCTTTCCGTATTTTCTCTCCTCTCGTATTTTCCTCTGTTGACTTACTTTCCTCTATTCGAGAGACAAAAGAATAAGAAAGATGTAAGATGACTGGAAAACGGTACACGCAAAGTGACAAAGTGCAAGTGAAACGGATAATTAACGAAAGGTACTTGCCTTCAACTTCGTCGCTCTAGGGAATAAAGGCGGCCAGAAATCGCTGAATCACCCCGATATCCGCCACAAATCTTCACAAATGCCCACGAAAAATAGCAGCGGTGGTCTAACCAAATCCTTCGATGGCCTTTTTTTTTTAACCAAAACTTTGCTCACGTAAAATCTCTTCCGACCACTTCCAGATCGTGACGACCGCCTCGAGAAGACATCACAATGCATCACAACATCAGCGAAAATTCACTCGCAAAACATCGAACACCAACCAAAATCCACATGTAAATACATGTACTCTACAACAATCACTTGACTTGTAACAGCTATCAAAAGAATAAACCACTCAAGGATGGCAAAGATATTTTCCGATGAAGTTACGAATACGTTCTCCCCGACGACTTTGAAAAATTGAGGCTAAATTTTTCAAACTGTTTCTTGACTGCACGCGCATGCGCGGCCGTGACATAGCTCCTTGAAGAACCAACTCGTTACACGATGAACCTAAAATGTAAAAAAGAGAAGAACAATCAGATGGTTAGTCATTAAACTGTACTATGTCAAATATTGATCATTTTGTGTGCCAATGACAACATTTTTATTCTTAGGTATCTTTAAAGTAGTCATTTACATAATCCTTATTGGCTTCCCTGGGTTTCCTTCCTTATACATTGACATTTTGCAAATGTATTTGTAAATGGAAAAATAAAACAAGCAAACAAATACCTATCATCTTTTATTACTGTTATAAGACTCAATAAAAGTCGTTACCAAGTTCTCGATTAAACGGAAACACGTCAGGATTAACGCATGCCGGACGGGCGCACTACTGCTTACTTGCAGAAAACCTGAGGGAGGTTAAGTATTCAGACAAAGTTGAAAAGTTATTTTTATTATGTACATTGTTTGTAAGCAGTGATGTCCAGTATTAAGTTACATTACCTTTAATTGTAACCTCCACTGTGTACGTCAAGGTTCCTACTGAGTTTGAGACTTCACATTCGTAAATCCCGGCGTCATTTTCACTTGCATCATGGATGATTAATTCTGTTTTGCTGATGTTACTTTGAAGCACATTACCACATTTTCTCCAGGTAACAAGTGGTTTAGGATTGCCCTCGGCTTCGCAGAACAAGTAAAGTACGTTTCCTTTAACAATAGCAACTTTATCTTTGCTTTTAAAGGTAATTTTGGGTGGTACTGAAGCGAAGAAATATAGAGACTACATTATTTTTTCGGCCAATAAAAATTTAAACGCAACATTATGAGACTCTTTTCTAAAAGTAACAAGCTAAGTAAATCTATAACAGTCCGGCGGATATCCATTTCTGGATACGTTTTTCCTGCGATGTGATTGGACCAGAGCAAACCAAACCAAAACAAGGTTGGCCGAGGGAGACTGAGACCAACTAAATTGCGACGAGAAAATTTTTGTATAGCGGCCATATTGAAATACACAAAATGCAAACATTAAATCCATTGTAGACAACATTTATTGATAAATTTAAGTTACAACACTTCAACTGACATCTCTTATTTGCTTTCGCACTCACAAATGGTCTTGCAGATTTTTTCCAACACAATTTTTGTATGAATTGAGGGGGCCGACAATTCGAAGCGCAAATATGCCCCGCCACCGCGCCGGCCTACTTGTTCCCTGAGAATTTTTGGATGGACGAAGGATTTGTAGACAAACGAGACTCTCTATTTACAATCCTATTTTGATACATTCTATGTAGAGCTTTTTCCACATCTTGCAGTGTGTATGACTTCTTCAGCGATTTGCTAAACATGACTTTGTACGCAGCTCCTCCAGCTCGTGAATACTGTCACGGTCATTTGGTAAATAGCAAGCCAGTGCGTATGGATCGTACGCGCTGTCTTCTCCTTGGATAGTGAATGGTGTTCCGGCAGGAGCTTTAATCTTGAAATGACGATAACTGAAATGTAAAGGACATTTTAATTAAAGCTCTGGAATAAAATAAAATCGATCCGCGGGTAAAAAGCTCGCTCTACAATAACAAGTCCGGAAATAAAATCAACTTTCATTCAGACGAATGCGACAGTAAATACGTAATTAGAACGGTTAATAAACCTTTACATAGAGCTCCAGAAACATGAGTTCGATCAGATAGCTGCAAAAAACATAAGAATCTCTCTAGACAAGCGTATAGTTTTCTCGACTGAAGTAAAGCTACGGCGAAGGCAAATATGATAACCGTGATCGGCACTTGCAAACAGCTCTAATCACAGCCGGATCCGGTATCACAATATAGAATGCAAGTAAACAACATTTTCACAGTAAACGTCATATTTTGTCCCTCAAAAGCAAATACTTGGAGACCTAAAAACATATTTTGCAATATAAATGAGCCAAAACAATTCACTCACATATGAGAAATTATAGAGGTGTCAAACTCTGCGAAGCAACATGCAGATAACAGCGGAAATCATCATTCAGACCTAGGACCTCTTAAAATTTGCCATTATAGCATGCACGATCTAACGGCTCTACTCTAATAAAATTCCTCCTTATAATACAACATGAAGTGCCCTTCATAACTGACGAGTGAAGCGACAAAAAGGTCGCGTAACCGTACAGAGAACGGCAAATGCACAAATGTCACGAACCGACCTCATAATTTTACACTGATATGACAAAAGGATGAATTTCATCATTATCAACATCAACATTTATCTGAAATCTTGATTTCCACAAAGACGACTACTAGTCTTCAGGAAAGATATATGTTCGCCCATGCGGATAAACGCTAAGAAAATGAAAATCAATGCTATCATAAAGATACGTCGTTTATACGTGGAAGGCCAGGGCATGGAACAATGTGGCAAAATAAAACCATTTCCTGTAAGCGACCGTAAGCGACAAAATTATGATCGATACAACTTAGTAAATTCCAATGCATCAGAATAACTTTGCGCTTTAAAACTACCACAACGATCATATCAGAATAAGCTTACGCAAAAGACTTCACAGTGGGAATGGCGCCGAACGAAAATACACCATGTCAGATTTCTAAAGCCCGTGCATATGGCCTTAACTATCGTGCATATAGAATTTCTTTGCATAAACAACAAGCAAATTTATTCTAGTTTCTGAAGGTAATTTTTTCGAAAAGCAGAAAATTCATTTTACAAACCTGAAATTTGCGTGTAATCAAAGACAGCTCCACTTCAAAGGTATCTCCAACACAACCGTCGACTGCACTTTCGGCACACATTTCGCAGCTCTAAAGCGAAAGGAGCCTTCTAATTTAGGCTTTTGTACATCATGCTTTTATTTCCCCACTAAAATGCTCCACCTTAATGCTCCAGTTTTTCCACTAAAATGCTCGGTTTCCCCCAAAAATGTCACTAAAAGGCTCGGTTTATGCTCATACATAGGGGTTTTTAAATTTTCATAATTTTAGTGTCTCAACACAATTAACAGTTCAAAGTGCTTAACAAAAACGTATGCTTAATATAAAAAGTTAATAACAACGTATAAAAAAATTTAATACAGCAAAAGATAATTTTCTGAATGATCTGTTACTCTGTTAATCCCTTGTCACCTTTCGATGACACTTGGGTGAACAGGTTAAGTTAAGTCTTCACTTTCTCGTAAAGAATAATGATCTTTTTCTATATTCTGTGGGAAAAAATATTAATTTTCCGGGAAAATGCCACTAAAATGCTCGAATAATGCTCAATGCTTTTGCCTCACTAAAATGCTCGGAAAAATGCTAGCATAATGTACAAAAGCCTACTTCAATTCTCTCCACATGTTCCTCGATTGTCACTTTACCGTCACGCTTAGTCTCATGGGATAGATACAAGGGGCTAAAACGTCAGGGCCGCAAAGAGGATATGAACATTGATTCTTCTTTGTGAGGCCCAGAGGCCATTTTTAATGACGTCATCAGATATCCAAAACTGGATATCCGCCGGACTGCCTAATACACTGTAGACATGCTCAACACTTGTGCACCAGCTGGGGTCACGCGATATGACCAACGCAACGAAATCAAAGTGAATTTCTACAGATACTTTCTAGCCATTTTGCTCGGCTGGTTCTTACTTTTTTCTAAAAATCCCATTAGCTGCATATCCTAATGCGACAAAAAATTGTAACAGTAGAGGGATAAAGCAGTTCAACGGGCAAAAACTCCGGGATTTTCATTTTCTCTCGGTCTTTGGTGCGCGCGGAAACAGT
>JAHPZR010053853.1:0-14081 GCA_019787425.1 Platygyra sinensis | reverse complement strand
ACACCTTTTAAGACTTGACGAAAGTAATCTGGGACAACAAGACAACAGAAATCACCCGTTATGTCTACTAAACCAGACTTAAATATTGATGCCATTTTCAATCCTGCTGGGAAAATGTCCATAAATTTATTTTGTAGATCAGCTGTCAATATAGAAATTTTGTCTGTACTTCACATTTAAATTCTCGTTATAACTAGAAAATAATATAGTGAGAAAATATCCCTCTTACATATAGAATCCCGCTGATCTCGAAACATGTTGCAAATAACTTTACATACTCTTTAGCTTGCTCCATCCATCAGACATAAATAGACTGAGTGTGTCTCCACTGGGATGCCAATCTCCCAGACATTGATGATAAAACCTGTATTACCAATTGTATCATTCTGTGTTTTTTGTTGAATTTTATTTATTCTGCATTCAACTTGGGTGTACACTTTTTCAACAGAGATTGAAAATCAACAACATTCAGATTAACCACTGGAACCTTCCTTACTCCCACTACATAAATCCATTTTGAGTAGGCAATAAATGCTTTTAGATAAAAATCTCACAACTCCTACTACTGGACTTCCCTTTTAGCCACTGGAACATGCTCTATTTCATAAAATACATTTTCTCGAGTTGGCAAAAAATACTTGTGGTCAATTCTTGATTACTCCCAAATTTTAATCCTTAATCTTTTCGCATTTCTGTTATCTTGTGAACATACTGACATGATCATCTGCATAGCGATTATTACAATGTCACTGGTCTCATATGATTAAAAAAACTTAAGGTAGCCAGAATAAAAGAAAATGGGTAATACTGTAACAAAACAGATGTGATGATTGCATGGGCTACGGTGCGTGAGAGTTATGTTTTTAAATCAATGCTCACCCAAGTTGAATAGAGGGTTAAATACAACAAATACGTAATCAAATACGTAATACAGAAATGTTCTTGTAATGCGGGGTATATAAGCAAGGCTTCTTTGTTGTAGGTGGCTTTTGTGTAATCAGACTTGCCATGTACATTGTACATATAAGCTGTACGTTTGGGTGCCAGGCTATTGAACTGTTGAAGTGAAATTTGTTGTCGTCTGCACACATTTCAATGCCTTTGTCTCAAGAGCTATAAATTTTCAAAAAAATATCATCCCATCATAGAAATCCTAAAATAAACACAGCATGTAATAGAATTCAATCAGAGAGAGAGAGACTTTTATGAGGGTGAATGTTACCCTTTCCTTCAGGGACTCAGTACGTCCCAAGCATTTATATTTTAACCAAATACAATAAACCAGTGCCCATTCTTATTTAACTTCCAAATCCACGAAAAGTTTGCATTCCTGTGGTCTAGACAGGACACCACAACCAGGATGACAAGGGATGATTTCCACGCTAAATAATTTGACCTATGTGTACTTTCAATTCGATCGTTGCTCTAAACAAAAAAAATTGCCCAGCACTTGAAGGCCTTTTTACCACTGGTACCGTAAAATGGTGAGATTTTAGGACTGCCACAACCTTTAAGGAAGGTTAAACTTGAGAGTTGGGTTTAACAAAATAAATATTACTGGCGTCAACCTCAAGAACATCAAAATGTTAAACTTAACAAAGGATGTACACAGTTAGGCGCCTTTGAATCAGGAAAGTTAAGCAAACTATCAGTGAAATGTTTTAGATGAAGGGATAACATGAAATATATCGAGCGCTGACATTTTAATCAGGAGCCCCTTTTCTTAGAAAATTGTGACATGCCATCAATTTCCATCATGTTTTTATTTGATAATTAAAAAGGATAGTCTTTATTGTTTTAATCTAATTTTAGCTCAATTCCGTTTGGAGGCGGCCTCAGCAGACAGGACAGATTTGAAGTCCTCAACCCTCAGCAATCCCTTCTTGTACATGCTGGTATTAGGAAACGGAGAAAGGAAGATGGCTATTTCCTTGCAATAATAATCAAATTTTGTCCACAAATTGATTTAAACACCTCTGTAATAGGTGTAGGGTCTTGAAAATTATACTGAATGTAAATCATTGTTACACATCTCTATAAAAATCTTTAAACTTGCTGAAATCAATAATATTGCAGAAGACCGTAGACTACAACTCGTGTAAATGCACTCAGCTAGAAAATAATGTGTGCTAAATAAAAACTTGTTTGATCAATATCAAACAAGTTATTCCTTCACAAAAAAAAGTACAAAAAAAAGTACGAAAAAATAATATCAAAAATTCTCAAAAATAACAACCAAAAGCTAAAATGTATTATTTCGCTAATGCAATTCTAGCAACGTTTAGTGTTAAGTCTCTAACAGTTATTTAACTCTTACGTTTTAGTGATCTCTTTTTCAGTATTTCAAAACAGTTCATAACAGAGATAATTTTTGCGCTTGTGCCATGTAAATTACCGGTAGGCCTCTAAAAATGGCATCTGTTTGGAGATCTTTAAAGCTTCCCAGGTGAGCACTTCACTCACACAGATACAATATTTTGGCTTTGCTTTTACGTATACGATGATCTTGAGTAAACCGCGAAATTGAGAAAACAATCAAAGCCACAATAAAAGAAATATAGAGTTCTTTCTGGTTTAATTTTAATATCCAATAGCCTCAGGCGATAACACACAGTGTCAAACAAAAGTCGATTCTAAATTTACAACTAACTTCGGATTACACAGCAAAAGGAATACGAATAATGACTATTTTTGTGACCCACCAACGGAGATGTTCGAAAAGGTCCGGTTCTATTATTTGTTTTCGAACATGTGCGATGAGGTACACCAACAGCAAAGTTCATTAAGAGCCTTGACTGTCCTACGGACACAGTACGCGCCGGCCTGACGTTTTTAAAGTTTGGCCAAATGAGCACGTTGGGTTGCACGTTGCAACTGAAAGGAAATCTGTCAAGAGGAGAAAAGTAATATAACACCATAATTTTCGCACTTGCCGAAAGCTCCCAGCACGCACTCTTGACAAAGTCATTTCAAAATGGAATCTTTGAACGTAAAATTTCACGCCAAAGACCTACGCACGCTCGCGGAGCATTGAAATCAGAGAAAAAAGGATGAGTTCGTTCCTTGGGAGATTAACTCACCAAACCTGATAAATTTTAAGCCTGTTTTCTCCGACATTCCAAAGAAGAGATATGAAGATAAAGTTACAGAACCTGCAGCTATCTTTATTTACTTTCACAATTTCCAAACGGCGTCAAATCACTTCTTACGCTTTGCTTTTTTCCACGACGCAAATCTAGAGGCGTGTGACTCTCACATAGCTGCAAGAAACTAGCGTGTTTTTTCGTTTGGCGCATTCAGGGATTAGCTAAACTCGGAGCGACAGAATATCTAGAGTGACACAATTATTGCTTCAGGCTTATACGCAAAGTATCATCAAGCATGCACATCAATGTTTACTTATGAATTTTGTTCAATTTCCTGTGGAGCAAACCCGATCGACCTATATTAAGAACATGACCTCGCGAAATTCCCTTAGAAGCGAAAATCCCACATATGCAATCGAGTCAATACGACCAGATCTTTGAACAGAAACTGACAGAAGTTGGAGAAAGGATCGAACCAATATTCCAAACGAATCCCCATTAACAGATTTTTCACTCGCAAACTTAATCCGCACACCTTTAACACTTTGTACATTTTGTCGAAAATTGCTCACCGTCAAACGTCTTGGCTTGCTCGTTAAAAAGACCTCTGATTTCCTTAACTTTTGACGACGCCGATTTGTCGAAATCGTTCCCGGCCAAGGAACCGAAGCGAATTTCCATTCTCTGCGAGCAGCACTGCTTGCCGTTGTCTTTCGGACAGACGAGAAGGTCATCTCCTACGGTAAAGAGAAAATGTGTTAGGGATATTACCGGAATTAAAGTCAAACTTCACTAACTGCCACCCCATGCCGAGAAAAGAATATTAACAAAATGTAGAGATCACTGAGAACTGGCAACTAAAAGACCACATATATTTATAAAGCACACTGTGTTGGTATGGCACACTTTAACGCTCACCATCCACCGCCGCTTGAGGCACATCACTTTCTGCCAGTCTTTTCAGTCTGTAGGCCGTCTTCACTGTTGTACAGGACGGTTGCTTATCATTATCTTGACCAAAACCAGAAGAAACGCAAGCCAGCAAAACAAGAAATCCGTAGAAAGAGACCATTGTTGATACGCTCAAATCTTCCAAACGCAATCAACTGTGCTCTAAACACAAAATCGTGCCACTTCAAACACGGTGCCGCTCGACGTAGTTTGGGCTTTGATTACCTTCTGCTTGCCTAAATTCGCCGTTGAACTCGCTCAAAAGCTCACACAGTAAATGTTTGACTAATTCTTAACAGTGGGAAAGCAGTAAAACATAAATTCACCCGCTGTGCTTGTGATCAGAGTTCGCGCTAATTACTTCGCTTGTTCCCGTTGACAAGCTTGGACAATTACACTGCTGCATTACGTATTCAAAGGCGGGATCTCTTTACCGCGAACCAATCAAAATTCAAATATTGTGAATTCCACAAATCACCCACTTTATTTATATAGCCGACTTTGCCGTGGAGAAAAAAACGAAAAAGACACAAAAGATGTACTCGCATTATTGGTTTTGAGCGCACGGGGAAAAAATCACACTCAACCCGAAGTTACACAGACATCAAACAAATAGACTTGGTTAATTTTACTGATAAATACTTTTGTCATCGTATCAACAACGAAGAAATTTCCACAATAGCTGAACGTCATATCTTTTGTATGAATGAAAAATTAACCATAAGGCCCGTCTATTGAGTTCTTGCCCCAAAAAGCAATATTACCAATGAAGGTGTTAATGACATTTGTCATTGTTCATTCGGTAAGTTTTTTCCTCTCGAATCTTCTAATTTTTCATGTCTTGTTTTAAAAGGTTTCTTAATGCTGTTCGAGCAGATGTGATGTCCTATAAGGATTTGAGCTCTTTTCATCTTGTTTCCAGAGACAGCCGTAAACCAACACACTCTAATAAGACTAGATTAGCAAGTTTCAATTCTTTTGTCTTTTTGCGAAAGAAAACCGAGGAAGTTATTAAACTTCACTGAAGCGCCGAAAAAAGGGCGAAGAAAACTTTTAAGGTGGTGCATTTTTTAGCTGATTGGGAAGATCAGTACGATAAAATATCCTTCAGAATACAAGTAGTTTGTTTGGCAAAGCGTTCCACGATTAATTGCTTCTGGCGGTTCAGAGAGACCCGCCGATTTGAAAGTACTGTTCTTTCATATCGGCAAACGGTATGATGTCATATGTTGAACGTGACTGTTTAACACAAAACCTCTACACCTTACTGCACTTTAGCTTATTAGCAAGAAAACAAGATTTTCTGTAAACAATCAGAATAAAGGAGTTTGGCTTCTTAGTAAATTGTTTAGTTTTAACTGCTATGCAATTTTCTTTCTCTGGACGATAAAGCTGATTATCTATTTATTTTTACTCTTAATTAATTTAGGCAACGGCTATATTGTTCTTCAGTGGTATTTGTGCATCAGTGAAGTCCAAGAGCATGCGTCCCATCTTAAAATTGTGACCACCAAGAGAAAATGAGATCACCGGTCTCTTGTGACCACTGAACTCGCTCTTCCTCCGGGTTGGAACTGAGGAAACGAAGGAACAGATTTCAATTTGTTTTAGATTTTTTTTTTAAATTTCTGTAGCTTTTACCGTGGGTTCTCTTGGGAGGTAACTTACACAAAAAACACACTGAAGAGTGGTTTATAGGGTGGGTCGTTATAAAAATATTTCTTTGTATTCCAAAGTCGAGTTTGAAACTGTAAAAACAATGGTGATTATTCACCGATCTAAAATTGGTCGGTGACGTGTCCCAGTAAATACTATGGAGTTGTTTCGGATCCGTTGTTTCAGTCCCGACTTGTTGGCAGGTCTACAGGTGCTGTTCTGATTTTAAAATACTCTAGCTATGGAAACGGAACTGCAGACACTGAAAGATCTACTAAAGTTATTCTGTTACATCTATACACTAAATCAGTTACATTGTTGTATAATGCATTTTGCAAATTCCTATCAAAGAAATAGACTACACAGGCTAAAGATGTTTCTGTTAATATAAGTAACTTTTTGAATACATCTGGCTTCACCCGGTAAGTTTTTTTTTTGCTCTGAGAGAATACTCAACAGCAAAAGTGTTAGATCAAATCACTGATTATGTGGTCAACCAAACCATTTCAGTAGTAGTAGTCAAACAAAAAACGATTCCATTAGCTTATTTCCGCTAAGGGAAACTTCTAGCTTAAAAGCCGGGCTTAAAAGAGGCTTAAAACAAAAGAAATCATATTGAATGGAGGCTTGGAGGATTATAGAAGCATTTTCTAACTTTTATTAACTTAGGACTTGAAGTCATGTGGAGGCAAGTCAACGTAAACAGCTGTAAACATTATTTCACGGCAAAATTGGAAATAGGTTAATGGTTGTGAAACTCGTCATCTACTTGGATTGACCCGCAGCACAAGAAACTCACAATTATACTTAATATCATCAAAAATGTTTTCATCAGCAAGAAATTATTGGAATTCTTGGCCAACTACTGAGTTTTGTTCTATACAAGTGTGAGTGACATTCGGTTCTTGATGTGAAAGAAAAGAGCTTTTCGGAGTACACGTGCAATAGGCGACAGCTCGGTCCAGTAGGGAAATTTATTCTTTTAACACTGTATTGTAAGTAATGTAAATACCGCTGTATTCTAGCATGGGGCAAGACCAATGGCATTGTAACTTACTGTGTACAACACGTGCGTGCTGATAACCTTTTGCCTTCAAAAAAAAACCCAAGCAGTTCTCTTCAAACGATTGGCGACAAAAATAAAACAACGTCAAAACGACAAAACCAGCTTTCTTTTAATCGTCCTCGACTGTTGATTTCCTTTGTGCAATATAGACGCCATGTTTAATTTCCGATTTGATTTCATCTTCTGAAAGGTCATTCTAAAGTCAACTTTGTCGGTTTACTGAACAGCACCGCTGACGAAAATATTTAAAGAGCCGCAAGACCATGACCTTCACAAGTCATTCGGTGTCTTTACAGTGATATGGAAAAGGCTTTCTTATCGGATAAAGCACGAAATTGGTTTGCAGTTACTTTATCTTTGCCAAAACAGCCCTGCGGTAAAAAGACAGAAACCAGAGAAAAGGTTTTAGTTGTTCAATCCTTCCTGTGCGTTGGAAGTCGGCGAGCCTTCGGAAAAGCCAACCCGAAGAAACTTCTAGTCCGGGCATAGTTCAGTTTCCGAGAACATATTTAGCGCGAGGTTCCCTGGAGTTTGAAGACTCTTTAGAAAAGTCCCTCTTGTCTAGGAGTTTTTAAATGAAATTTTCAACATAGCGCTTTTTTCAGGTGACCACGGCGCCATTACCGTATACCAATGGATGAAACCGACAGCGCTGTCATGTACCTGATATTCATTGTAATTAATGAAGCACGTTTTTACACAGCTTGATTTCACAAACAACCGCGAACTTGTTCATACCCCAGGCCATAGGTGCAATACGTGAACAGGCGCCCAACATGAGTCAATACCGCAAATTATCGTACGGCTCAGTGAGGAAGACATGACGTATGTTTGTATCTGTATCTGCGGATTGTTTGAAGTTTAAACACTTGTTATTTCAGCTATTCAAGCTACTCTGGCAACTTGAGTTTTTCCGGGATTGCACAAAGAAATACGTAGCGGTAGAAAACAGTTTATCGCATAGAATCTGACAAGTTACCAAAGGCGGATTGTTAAACACAAGCTAAGCTGTCACTCATTTCCAAAGCTGTAAAATTTGTTTGTTTGTTTTTATCGATTATATGTTTTAGATAACTTTAAAAAACCTCAGAGAGAAATTCCATTGTTTCCGACACTGCCTATAAAGGTATTTACTCTGTCCTTTGCCTTTGTAAATTTAGTCCAACTTAAAACTTGCAGTGTTTGGTCACCTTGTACAAATTCCATAAGATAGGCGGGGTTAATCGTTTTCGAATTCTTTCACCTCCGGCTCCTGCGTCGTTAACTCGCTTCCCCTAAAATCAACAATCCCGGTGGCATGTCTTTGCGCAGATTGGTGATTACGTTTTTCTCCTCTCCTCTCCTCTCCCCCTCAGTTTAATGTTCAGACACGTGACGTTCGGTGATACTACAGGAAAATGATGACTAAGTTTTAAAGGGGCAGTGTCACGAGGATTTTGCTGTTTTAGGTCAATTCTGTGCTAAAATCATTACTTTGAGGCTTTAATCATAAACAAAATGCTACTGTAAAGGCTGGTTTTCACTAGCGCATAAGCATAAGCATAAGCCGACATACGCAGAAGCAGTAAAATGTTGATAATTAGCACCTTTTATTAGGGAAATTTCCAACAAAAGGCGCAAATTATCAACATCTTACTGCGTCTGCGCATGTCGACTTATGCTTATGCTTATGCGTTGGTGAGAACCATCCTTTTAGCTACGACGAAGATATCAAATGAATTTTATCAGAGAGGGCTAACCATAATAAATTTCTTAAGGATTTTTGGTACACGTAGCATCAAAACTCGAAAAAATTGGCCAATTTTTTCAAGTTTCAATCCACTTCCATCCATGCCATCCGTAGTGACAGGCAACAGGCGACAGGAAACAGTTTCAGTACCTTCAAACAGTCTTCAATAACAAAAGTAGATCATTAGTTTTGGAATTCAATTGATGCGAAGACACCTTCTTTATGGTTGCCAAATAGCGTGACAATGCCCCTCCAAGTAACGGTTTATCAGGGAGTTTATCAGATACCCACGGCGTGCTGATTTTTAAAGTGAAAACTTAAGATTCAAACTTACTAAGTGCAAAGTTCATTTCCATAATTGGAAATTCAAAAGCCATAATTGACATTGGACAATTGCTAATTCGCAGTTGCGGAAACGCAGTTCTCAATTCTCAGTTTTTCACTTTGACCACCCTCCCCTCCTCCCCCTCCCCTATACGTTTTTTCGTCGTAGAGGGTGGGGCGGGGGGGGGGCTATCACACGGGGATATTGTAGCGTTTGCGCAGGATAAACACACATGGCAAATTACAGGGGTGGTCCAAACTCGGCAAAAGCGAGATGCCGAAACAGCACGGGAAAACAACCATGGCAGACCTACTGAGCCTTCTAAGATAAGTTTACCCATTAGGGCCACAGTCTTACGGCTAATTCATACTTTAAATTCAACCTCTGTATAGCACAACAATGAAGTGCCGCTTCTCAAACAGAGAGTGACGCAACAAAAAAGGTTTTAGAGGCCGGAACTAGAGAACTGGCCAAAGGTACAAATGTTCAAGAACCGTAAGGAATCGTGCAGGCTCAGCCAACCTCGGGAGCTCGTTTGTAGGCAGTGCCAACTTTTTAATGGATTCACGTTTGCGGATGATCCTCTGTTGCCCCAAAAATGGCGGACCTTGGGAAATACTCGCCCCAGTACAACAATCCGAAGAAAAAAGTTAGGGGAGGGGGGAGGGGGTGGGTCAAAGTGGAAACTGAGAATTGAGAACTGCGTTTTCGCAACTGCTAGAGAAGTCGTTTATTGGATCACACAAGCCTCTCTAGACAGGCGTGTTTTAAGTGCTGTAAAATGAAGTTGGAGACTCATGAAGAGAGTTCATTATCTTATCATGGCGATGTAAGTTAGCTAAGAGGACATTCTTGAACGTCTTCAGCACCCAGATGAGATGAGTACACTGTGAAATGATGAGCCTTTTAACAAATGATAAGCCTGGCTAGGCGTGCTCGAATATTGCAGCCAGTCAAGTAAAACATGATCAAGTGTGGCCTTGTTGTCTGTTCCCAATGACCTCTTGTCAAACTAAAAGTGAAGCTATTTTAGTTACGCTAACGTAACCTGACCACGTCCTTGGATTTCACAAAACACACTTAGACACTTAGACAGTCGGCGTATATAGATGATTAATTAAGAAAAGGAAATTAGGAACTCAGCCGTCCAGTTTTCCTTGTTATAACGGGGCTTACCCTGGGCTACCCTGGTTAAATAAAGTTGTCTTGTCTTGTCTTGTCTTGGCTTTGCTGACTCGTGCACAAGAACATGTTTGAGAACACTGAAACAATCTGCTCTTATTGTTCAAGATATGTTTCACGATTTCAACCAATAAGCCTTCCAAATAAAGCGAACAACTCAGTGCAAAAGGAGAGAGCCTTGCAAAATCCTCAGTTGTCCATGACATGTAGAATCTAAAAGCAACAAGAGGAACCAAAAAGAGATTGACGCCTATGCTAATCTTTATCTTTCCGTTCCAAGCTCAAATCCTCTTCATCTGGCCGGTTACCACGATTTGTTTTACTGTTGGTTCTAAATTTGAGGCTACGTACATCACTGGATGACTCTGCCCGACATTAGTCGATAATTCTCAGTTTCAGTTTGTTCTGGTCGCCCGATTCTCAAAAGCATATTGATGATGTGAAGAGAAAATGAATGCTGAACACTCGCAAGAATTACTGCGAGTGCGTTGTAGTTTCTAGCGCTTAGAATTTACAAATATCCAGGTAATTTATGTGGAAAGATCTTTATTTTTTTTTACTTCAGAAACTCATTTCAATAAACGTTCGTTCGCGTGACCATGAAAGTACACATTCGAGATCGCTTCAAAGTGTAATTAGACTTTAAGTCTGTATTGTCGCGTGGCTTAAGTGAAATGATGAATGTTTAATCATGTTTAATGTTAAGTCTCTTGTCAGTTTATAAGCCGGAGAACATTTGCAAGCAAAGAGCAAAGATTGCTGGAGGAGCAAAAGAGCACGACAAATTTTCAAGCTGACTTTTTAGCCCGAGCGTTCCTGCTTTGCTTCAAATTTCTTGACTATGAAATATACTTCATAGGAGACTAGAAAATCGCAATTCAACTTCCGTGACTACGCGCTGTAATTTCTAATGTTTACACAAACAAACAATACAACTTCGTCGGCACATTGGGAAATTATTGATTGTTTTCTTTTGTTTTTGTTACAAATATTTTAGCCCCCCTTGTATTAGCCTGCAGAACTGGCGTGATTTTTTTTAGTACAAAAATTTCATCTGTTCTAAAGGCTACCCTATACAGACTGTTACATATTTTGAACTGATTTGGGAAATCAGTGTACTGTATCAGCAGTGAAAATATTGAAATACATCAGTTTTCTTTCCGCTAACATGTCGATCCAATCACTGTACAGAACGTTTATAGCAAGTGTAATGCACTGGCGACGCTATTTTTAACTTGAAAATGATATCGCTTTCTTATCCAAGATAAATATCACCCAATGACACAGCTTCTTTCAGCTTCAAAGTTCTGACTTATCTGCTTTCTGGCGAGTGAAAAATATCAGCACACTTTGTTTCAGTGAGAGCCGAACGTTTGACTTACTTACTTGCACGTGAAAGCAAAGAGTTCTTTGCTTTATTGCGCGTGAAGCGATCGCGTGATCAAAGTCTCAATCCGTGTGGTTTCTTTATTTAGCCTGAGGGCTTAGTGACAGACAAGAACGCTGATTTATAGCCATCTTTGTTCTTATCAAAATAAATTAAGTATAGGAGCACCTGACTGAATGTTGAAAGTTTTCAAGTGAAAAAGGTATGTATTACTCAAAAGGTTTAAGTCGTATTAATACTTCAAAATTTAGCACACTCAGTTCAATTTGATTTTAAGGAACAGTGAAATGCAATAATGGGAAATTTTATTTTCTGTCAAGGAAACCGGTTTCGTCTCTTAATTAATTCTCTGTGGAGAGGTACAATCTATCTTCTTCACTCAGAAGGAAAGGCAAATTCCGTGCTTAGACTTCCGAGATATTTTCTGATCTTTTGTGGTCCGTTAATGGCTGGTTTTGAAAGTGACTGAAAATGCCTTCTTTAATACAGTTGTACTTGTATCAGTTGAATGACTGGTGCACAATAATACCGCGCCGCTCTCCATAAACCAATCAGAGTAAACTGAGGATTTTAACCAATGAGAATTAAACGCCAAGTTTTTTCTTTGAGTTTTCATTGGCTTATTTTTATGGTAGTTGCATATTTTTCGTATTGTCAGTAATGATCGGCAGCGAGAATGATTTGAGAGACTCAGTTCGTTAGGGGAGCACTGAATGCAGTGTTAAATTTGATACTTCAACTTGACGTACTAAAGTGGAGCTGAACTAAACCGCAAACCCAAATTGGTTCTCGCGGTACATTATTATCAGATAAGTATGTGAGAAGCTTTAGTTGGATAACACGGCTAAAAGACGCTTATTGAGTCAGTGAAATTCAAATTAATGCTTCTCAATTTTGTCAAGTGTTGTGAAAGAACAAAACTGTTCTTATATTAAGCAAATATTTAGATGAACAGCGAGGAATAGATCAGTCAAGGAACGTTTTCCGGTTCCTTGTCTTGTTTGTAAATTAGAGCAGGAGCCACTGGCTCCTGATTAAAAGTTAATTCGTCCCTGCCTGCTGGATCTACAAAAACCGCCCTCAACAAGGCGAAAGGTCAACCTGTATTAAAATCAGACTTTTAGACCTCCAGCGCGGATATAGTTTCTTACAATACGTGACTCAGCTGTTAAGACTTCAACCCTCCTTTGAAAACATCAATCTGACCGAAGGAAATGCTATATTTCGGCTGGGGGTCGAGGCGTTGTTAAAATTTCTTCGCAAAGGGTGAACAGTCAAAGTATTGTCTCATAATTGCCTGAAGTGCGCCGGTTGTTTCCACTTTTATACGTACTTCCGAGATAGCAAGCGGGTTTACTGACGCTCCCTGCGAAGAGCGGTCGGTTTTGAATAACGACACGTTCGTATCGAGGAGATTTTCCCAACCATAAAAATGCAACTGGTCAACATTCGAGAGTAAACCTTTTATGGCTTACCTCAACTGAAACTTGAAAACGATTCCTCGAGAATAAATCGTCTAAAATAAACGGAAAAGGGCCGCATCTTTAAGTCGTATAATCCGATTACGCGGTACGTAGGAGACGTTAAGCCTCGTTGTGGGCGTATGGAATGCGATTTCTGACTGAAGCCACAAATTTCCTTAAATTGACTAACTCACTTGATGACTTCCTTGTGGCAAACGAAAAGTCATCTAGATCTCAGTTTTGATCATACGCACTCCATACTGCACATTTTCTACAGTCTTTCCTAACGGTGAAAGCTGTAGAGCATACACGAAAAGCAATAAAATAAAGTGCGCACGTAAATAGAATTGGTATGCTAATGTAAAGTTCCTCGCCTCATGCACGCTGATGGCACTGTAATAGTATACAAATAACCCGAAATCAAAAATAGATTTAGCTTTTGTTACATTATTTTCGCATTATCTGCTCACCATAAAACATTTTACTGCTTTGATGACTACAAATCTATCAACACTGAGCCTTGTTCTTCAAAATTTGGTTTTCCAATATAATCTGTGATTCCATGATTCGTGCATTACTTCACACCGCCTAAAGTCGGTCTCTGTTTATATACAGCTTCCACAACAT
This sequence comes from Platygyra sinensis, assembly GCA_019787425.1. NCBI lineage: Eukaryota > Metazoa > Cnidaria > Anthozoa > Scleractinia > Merulinidae > Platygyra > Platygyra sinensis. The sequence continues at coordinate 609 of JAHPZR010053853.1, read as the reverse complement.
CTTTGTATTGTAATCTTTGACAACAGCAGTTAGATGAAAAATAATGCTGAATGGATTTGTCGCAGTTATTGCGATTTCTCAGTTTCATCTTATTATTAATATAAAACCACAACATTAAAACACACACAAAACAAACAGAGATTTACAGATAAAACTCAGACAAGTTTTTTTTCAAATATTATGAAAATGTAAAACATTAGCTTGTACGGATTACAACTCCGACAGAGTAGACATTCCTCAATTCCACTGGATTTTCCCTTCAAATTGGCCGGAAAAATAAATATTTTCAGTTCAGAAAAGAGATTACAAATTGCAAAGTCATATCAAAGTACACTGACATAAACTGTTGAGATGGCGGGTCCGACGAAGGGCTAACGCTCGAAACGTCAGCTTTCGAATCTCTTTACGGTGGCCAATTCACATTATAGTCATTATCAACCCAGTTGATAAACCAAATTAGGTTTCTAATACTCCCCGCCGGCGCAGGACCACAATTTCTTAAGAAACTTATCCCCTTTGCTTTTTAGGTCAGGCTAATTTTTTTGTTTGCATGTTTTTTGGCTCAAGCGTCCTTACTTTTCGGTTTAGTTGTATTTTCTCCGTTTTGCA
>JAHPZR010053852.1:0-10000 GCA_019787425.1 Platygyra sinensis | reverse complement strand
GTTTTTCTGCTATGTGAAATTATTGCAACGTTTACAGCGGAACTTCAGTAAAAATAAATTGCAATTCGACGATTCTGAGAGCTGATCAAATAATTTATCAGCATTTATACTTGAAGTAACATCTTTAATTTTTCGACGGAAAGAATGAACAACAATGTGCTGTAAATTTGATGTTAATTTTAATATTCGTGCATGGCGCATGAGTTGGTTTCGTAGCATTTATAAAAAGTATGTAAACAGTAAACAGAGGAACTAATACAGATCAAACTATTCTAAATCTTTAATTAAAAAAATTGGTGCTGGCGAGTTTAACGTTTCTTATTACTGACCCTGCTGTTACTGATCTCCTAGAGAAATATGAAAGAGTTCTTGAACCTAATTCAGCCAAATCTATACACCTTCGCATTTGAGTGACTCCCAACAACAGAGCGAATAGCGATTCATTCGACAATTTTTAACGTGACCTGTCCACCTTTTATTTATCAAACGTCCGCGAAGTCAAATTATAGTTATTTAGAAAATTATTCTTTTCTTATACTTTTTGCCTCCAGATGCTTAACGTTTAAAAATAAAACCAACTACAGCATATTTCGTTCAAAATAAATCTCCCTGAGCGAGCTTTTCTTTTATTGGTGTTAATTACGACAAACTCCCACATTGTTGTCTGTCACTTTTCTTTTTACCTCATGGCAGGACGTAAGTCATGCTATGGGGTTTAGGGTTTGGGGGCAAAATTCAATTAAAAATCACTCACTCACTTGTTAGACAATTAATTTAGGCATTAAACCTGGATTAAACACGTTTTCCCCGTATCTCCCCGTCTCTGACAAGTTTGCCTTATTGTTTATGCCATTGTGTCAGTGCACGTGGGGGGAGGTACAAAGGCAAGAATATGTCCAACTATACTTGGACAGATTCAAAATGGCGTCCTGTCCCTGTGAAGCGTGATGGCTTTTTGTTTCCAAAGCTGATCGGAACCTGCCTTTGTGGAGCCAGAAATGGAAAGGAAATATGCTACAGAATACTCGACTGCAGAGAAATGGGCGTCGAAGTCCTAGAAGTGACGATAACATGCACGATTCGTGCGTAAAGATCCTTTACATGCATGAGACCGCGATCATGATTAGTGTTAAACTTTGTTGATTTTTCGTTTTACCCACGACCACGAAAATTTCGAAATGTGCGGTGTTTTGAATTGAAATAACGGACTATTAGCTACTATGCGGCCTCTCGAGACTTTTGGAAACAGAGTTGTAGGAGGTTTAAGTTTCGGCAAAGAGTGCGGCTATGGACATCTTTGGACGACGGCGAATTGACCGGTCACAGGAAGAAAGCAGTATGTTGAAATGAACGCTTTATCATCTGGGACAAACGGTAAGCCTTCCTCCTCCTATTGTATGGCATTTTGTGGAGAACATGCAACATATAATTAAATAATAAGCACACTTTGAGATAATTTTCGCCATTTGTTCGGAAAGTTTTCGGAAAATATTGTCTCATGCCTGCATATTTCACATGATGTTGACAAACATTGTGTATAATTTCTTCTTGTTGCTGTCATCATACTTGAAGCATTTTTGGGTGGTACATTATGATAGTCATGCAATATTTCAGTAGATTGAATTATATAGAAATCTTGAGTTCTAATAAAAGCACTGTGAAGTACATGTAGCAATACCTTCTGGACTTTAATTTTTTTATGTTTGTTTGCTTTTTACCCTGACATAGTAACAGTCTGTGAAATCAATGTATTACAATATTTTAAATGCAAGTACTATAGAAAAGAAAGTCATTTGATGGATTCGCTCCAACTTCAGTTTTAAGCAACTCATTCATTACCTTTGCAATCCCCCCCCCTGGGGGGCATTGCAAAGGTAATGAATGAGTTGCTTAAAACTGAAGTTGGAGCGAATCCATCAAATGACTTTCTTTTCTATAGTACTTGCATTTAAAATATTGTAATACATTGATTTCACAGACTGTTACTATGTCAGGGTAAAAAGCAAACAAACATAAAAAAATTAAAGTCCAGAAGGTATTGCTACATGTACTTCACAGTGCTTTTATTAGAACTCAAGATTTCTATATAATTCAATCTACTGAAATATTGCATGACTATCATAATGTACCACCCAAAAATGCTTCAAGTATGATGACAGCAACAAGAAGAAATTATACACAATGTTTGTCAACATCATGTGAAATATGCAGGCATGAGACAATATTTTCCGAAAACTTTCCGAACAAATGGCGAAAATTATCTCAAAGTGTGCTTATTATTTAATTATATGTTGCATGTTCTCCACAAAATGCCATACAATAGGAGGAGGAAGGCTTACCGTTTGTCCCAGATGATAAAGCGTTCATTTCAACATACTGCTTTCTTCCTGTGACCGGTCAATTCGCCGTCGTCCAAAGATGTCCATAGCCGCACTCTTTGCCGAAACTTAAACCTCCTACAACTCTGTTTCCAAAAGTCTCGAGAGGCCGCATAGTAGCTAATAGTCCGTTATTTCAATTCAAAACACCGCACATTTCGAAATTTTCGTGGTCGTGGGTAAAACGAAAAATCAACAAAGTTTAACACTAATCATGATCGCGGTCTCATGCATGTAAAGGATCTCTACGCACGAATCGTGCATGTTATCGTCACTTCTAGGACTTCGACGCCCATTTCTCTGCAGTCGAGTATTCTGTAGCATATTTCCTTTCCATTTCTGGCTCCACAAAGGCAGGTTCCGATCAGCTTTGGAAACAAAAAGCCATCACGCTTCACAGGGACAGGACGCCATTTTGAATCTGTCCAAGTATAGTTGGACATATTCTTGCCTTTGTACCTCCCCCCACGTGCACTGACACAATGGCATAAACAATAAGGCAAACTTGTCAGAGACGGGGAGATACGGGGAAAACGTGTTTAATCCAGGTTTAATGCCTAAATTAATTGTCTAACAAGTGAGTGAGTGATTTTTAATTGAATTTTGCCCCCAAACCCTAAACCCCATAGCATGACTTACGTCCTGCCATGAGGTAAAAAGAAAAGTGACAGACAACAATGTGGGAGTTTGTCGTAATTAACACCAATAAAAGAAAAGCTCGCTCAGGGAGATTTATTTTGAACGAAATATGCTGTAGTTGGTTTTATTTTTAAACGTTAAGCATCTGGAGGCAAAAAGTATAAGAAAAGAATAATTTTCTAAATAACTATAATTTGACTTCGCGGACGTTTGATAAATAAAAGGTGGACAGGTCACGTTAAAAATTGTCGAATGAATCGCTATTCGCTCTGTTGTTGGGAGTCACTCAAATGCGAAGGTGTATAGATTTGGCTGAATTAGGTTCAAGAACTCTTTCATATTTCTCTAGGAGATCAGTAACAGCAGGGTCAGTAATAAGAAACGTTAAACTCGCCAGCACCAATTTCTTTAATTAAAGATTTAGAATAGTTTGATCTCTATTAGTTCCTCTGTTTACTGTTTACATACTTTTTATAAATGCTACGAAACCAACTCATGCGCCATGCACGAATATTAAAATTAACATCAAATTTACAGCACATTGTTGTTCATTCTTTCCGTCGAAAAATTAAAGATGTTACTTCAAGTATAAATGCTGATAAATTATTTGATCAGCTCTCAGAATCGTCGAATTGCAATTTATTTTTACTGAAGTTCCGCTGTAAACGTTGCAATAATTTCACATGGCAGAAAAACACACACATTTATTCACACCGCGGACTCTTAACAGGAAGAACTAGGGCCTACCTTGATATTGTAATGGTGGAACTCCTGGCTGATAGCAAGTCTGTCTGGCTGGATAAACTTGTCGGTGTTTATCAACTCACATATATGTGTTTCATGGACTCGGTTACCGAAGTTAACAGAGAAACAGTTGTGATGGTCGAGGCATTCGAAAGCACATTCATCAAAGTTAGAAACCTTCAAAGTTGCAAGCAATGAAGCGTTTAATCTTGTGAATGGATTGCCCACGAACTGACCAAAACTCACTCCCGATTTAGCTCTCTTAAAATCCTGGCTGTTTGCTCTCGGTGAGTTCAAAGACGTAATGACAAATAGAATAAAAAATGCTCTTATCCAAGATAGAAGTTCCATTTTTAAACGGCTTTAGACACAAAGCGGCGATAATTTCAATAAACGACCTCAGTGGTTAAGCCAGCTGCTTTGGTATTTGCGTGCGACATCCTGGATCCCCTAAGCTTAAATAATTAACAAGCCTTTCAAAGTGATAGAAAATATAAACTTTTAAGCCGCGCCCACGAATGCTTTGAAAAAGAGTAATTATGTCTCAAGACGCTCGACATGGATCTTGTGCTCAAGTTGCTTCATCGCAGGCTCAAAGGGAGTAATGAAAACTCACTTTACCTGTGAAAATTTAAAACGTTATCACAGCCCGGAAGTCAATGGTCGTCACCATAGTTACAGTAAAATATCAATTTATCCGAATATTGAGATTCCGATCGAAGCCCTAAAGGTTTACCTTGCCTCAGTGATCCTGAACACACAGTTTATACCTGATAATGCAGGCACATTGATTGTTAAAAGCACTGAAAAATTTATAATAGAGAACGAGTATGTAATTGTCAGGAAAAGCGGAGGTCAAAGTGTGATTTAGGCCCCGTCTGCGCGTATCGTTTTTGAATGCGCAGCTTTTTCTTTCTGGATTCAAAAATTTCCCCGCCCACACGTAGCGTATTCAAATCGAATTCCCCTATCCACGCATCGGATGGTATCCGGATTCACTCAATTACGCAGGGCTCGTCTGCAATAAAATGTGTTCAGGGCATGCGCCATAAAGCGCGCTATAGTGGCGGCAAATTTATTCAGCTGTTGCTGTTGTGCCGCCATATTGGTTTATTGTTCGGAAGAGACTGGACACGAATTTGCCATGTAATCGGATTCGAAAGCACCAGGATTCACCCGTCCACACGTGATCGGATTCGTTGAGGATTTATTTTTTCCACTCCGGAGATCCGGAGAGCGGATTTAAAAATTTCCGGATTCGATGTCGAATTCGCCCGATGCGTGTGGAGGCCGGGAGCCGTTTCTGGAAAGAAAAAGTTGAGGATTCAAAAATATTCGGATATACGTGTGGGTGTGCCCTGGGACGGGGCCTAAAGTTCCTTTTCTTTTTGAGTTATTTTTTTTGTAAAAAAATACCTCTTAGTCGACGCGTCAAGTATGTTGTGGACGGGTCAATGGATCAGTGAGTGAGTGAGATATGTATGTATGTCACACCAATCAGATCGGGGCTACTATAAACAGCCAATCAAATTTCTTGTTTTAAAGGTAAATGGTATATGAGAAGATTTGATCCCGATACAGTTCAGAATGACCATATTTATTCCTCTATAAAAGAGGAGGAAGTATTCATATATTGCTGGTTTTCACATGACGTCACTAAATTTCAAACTTCAGAAATATTGATCCTCCTGAAATTTTACTTTCATGCTGTATAAGAGCAGCTAAAAACTATTATTTATACATATTTTCACTCCGAATGGGTTCTTGGCTTAGTGATAGACTTCGCTTGAATTTCTAAGGTTTTGCGTGGCGTGACATTTACATGACTGGCGAGAGAGCTGTTATGTTGGTTTAAAAGGTGACTTATTTCGGGGAATTCGGCTATCTGAACAGTTCTTGTATTAGAATAAAGTACTATTGTTACGTTTTTGAGTTATTCGAGAGATAAATTCACTCTTTCGTAGCAAAACTCAGTGACAGATGTTTCTGCTGGTTTCCGGCCGCCATGTTGGTGCCCATGTACATGGGCACCAGCATGGCGTCTCCATACAAATCTCTATAAATTTGGGGAAAACGTTTCTTCGCATATCTTCTATGAGAAAAATTACTGTGACCTGAATCTTGGCGAGAGTCTTTGCATATGTACCTTCTTTCTATTTCCAGATTCTGGACTTAATCTATTGAACGGTTTTGATTTTTCATTTTGATCTATTTTGAATGGTGTGACACTGAAAACCAGCAATTGGGTTTTTTCATTCGGCAATTTCTGTTGGTTAGGTTGAGGATTTTAGTTATGGACTGAGATGAGCCTTGAGGTTTGAAACAGTGCGTGAGCTAGTTGTATGCAAATGAACGAGATGTTATTTTTAGTTACAAAGGTAACTTAATATTTTGTTTTTCAAAAGGAGTAAATTCAATTAGACGTCACGCATCGTTGCTTCTAGTTCTTAGGAAATGTTTTAGGAGAGACAAGACTATTTTGATTCGAAAGAGTTCGAACGTTTACAATAGGTACAAATAACGATTGTTTTGTTCTTGTTGCATGTAAATATAGACAGATATTTTTATTTTTTAGTTGCAAACAGTAATTTGACACTTCTGTTTTTCACAAGGGGAGTAAATTCAATTAGAGCTAACCAATCGTCAGCACCTGTTCCCACGAGATGCTTGCTATTTTTAGTTACAAATGGTAACTTGACACTTTTGTTTTTCGTGTCGGAGAATTAAAATAGTTCGCACGAGATGTTTGCTATTTTTAGTTATAAATGGTAACTTGACACTTCTATTTTTGCTATGGGAATAAATTTAATGGGAGCTTACAAATTGTCGGCTTTTGTTTCCAGGATGTTGAACAAAAAAGAAGCTTTCATTTCTAAACTGTTTTTACGTCTCTGCAGTAGCAGTTTATAGCTTTATTTGATGACATTCATTTCAGTTCGATATTTTTTTAAGACTGCGTGGCGTCAAGTTAAAGTGTAAAATCAGACTTTCAATGTATCAGAAAGTTTTTTTTCTCTTTCTTTCTATTTTCGGTGAAGTAGTGTTGTTTTGTAAAAAGGGTAAACTTACGACTCGTATAAAATGCGAAAAGTTCTCTTAACGGATTAAGTATTTTTGAGCAAAAATTCCTCTTGGGGTTGAAAGGGCTATGAGATCGGTGAGTTATGGGGAGTTATGCCTGTGCGCGTGTCACACAAATCACAGTGTGAGTTGTAACAAAGAACGAATCAAATTGCCTGTTAGAAAATAAGATGATATCTATAGTAATTTGGAGACGTGTCAGGTTACTGTAGTTTGTTTAGTAAAACATTTTACATGTCATCGATTCAGAATTCTGCTATCTCTGAAACGTTTCAGTTCACAAAAAAATAACTCTTGCACGCCTTGCGTGCCTACGTTTTAAAACTAGGGCTGGGGCTTGCTCTTCGGCAAAAAATTTGATCACTGAACAATACAGGGGCGGGGGAGAACACTCTACGACGCCTGGCACATTTTTTGTGTATGGATCATCCAACAAAAAGTGACGTCACATCCGGTAAAAAGACGGGCTGAGCGGCAAAATCAAATTTGACTACGACATTATTGTAAACCCTGTAATTAAAATAGGAATATTTCGTAATCGGCCGGCTATTCTAACGTTAAATTTGGCCATGAAAAACAAAACTTTGTCTTTTTCCCCGCCATATCGTTTGTTTGAAGAATAGGGCAACTATTTATTCAAAAACACGCTGTTTTGAAGGCGAGTGTTTTCACGAATGGTCGTCGTTTCTTCGTCGCTGAATTGTGCAGGAGTCTTCGTTTGCGTGGAAATAATGAATTCTAGGTAAGTTACACTTAATTCAAACAGCCTATTCTCTTGGGTAAGCGTTACACTATTAGAAAAGCGCAATGACAGTTTTCTAGACGTGGGGGAACCTATTTAACAGAAGCCCATTTTTTCAAATTTACCTTTGACAAACATACTGGAGTACTCGAGAGGTGTCCGATCGTATCACTACAAGAAGAGGCCCATACACATAACGCGCTTTGCGCAGCTTTCTTGCTGATCGACACTATTAACACGAATTCATGCTCTCACTTCTAATTCAGACTGGTGTAATAGATTCTGTTACGATTGGTTTTGAACCCTAAACAGGGATATCTTAACTTTTCCCTTGGCAATCTCTTAATTCCTGCTTAATTAAGACTTCGATTCGTTTTACAGAGGGGACCCGTGAACCCCTTAAAAATAAACAAGAGGATGTTTTTATGGGCGATTCAGTAATTTGACAGGAAATTCATAGAACTTAAAACGGTAGATCAATTTAAAAGAGTGATCAGAAGGTAGACCTTGCCAAACATATCTTACCTAATAAGTACTGTATTTACTACAGTTAATACAGCTAATTATTTTTAGGTTTGTGGGTAGGATTGTAGAGAGAACTATAAAGGGAATATAGAGGTACTGTTATTTTTTAACATTGTAGATAGACGTTAATACTCAGTGGGAAACTGCTAGTTTACCTGACGTGTTTACAAAGTTATTATTATCATTATCATTATCATTTATTATTATTATCATTATTATAATTTCTATTATTATTATTATGATTATTATTATTATTATTATTATTATTATTATTATTATTATTGTCATCATCTCATTAGTTTTCTGTTTCAACAGTGCTAATAAGTACCAGCAACACTAAGTATCAATACCCTCCCCCCAATCCTATGAGGTCAAATATGCACCTTTTATTTGTTCAGTCCCTGCCTCTCATTTGCCTTGTTTGCAGACCAGGTTCCTTATCTTTTAATCCTTAGCTATCATATTTGCAACTTAGTTTGAAAGGTTACTCATACATTTTGCTTATTTTCAGTGTGATTTCTCTATATAAGATAACATCAAGACATTTCAGTCTCAGGAAATGAGAGAACACTGGCAATTCTGAAAATTCTCCCTTTTAGAGTTCAATTATTTTTTATTTATCACTCTTTCAATGTGCCATCTTATATGTAACTCTTCGCAAACAGAAATGAAAAATAATGCCCCAACACCGAGCCATAAAAGAAAGTCTGGGAACAGACAATAGCCACAATTGACACTGCCAGGCTGGTGAATTCTTGAAGTTAAATTTGGGAAATGACACTATTTTTCATTATTATTACTTATGGTTATAGGACTGAGTGGAGTCCAATTTGAATTGGTGTGTAATCATGCGAGTAATAACAAAATTAGACGACCACGCACTAGTACAATTACAGACTGAATAGAACAACATAGTCTTATTACCAATTAATCATGAAAGTTACAATTTCTGAGAAAAAATAGCCAAGTTATGAAAGAAATGGAAAATTTGCTTGTGATTAGTTGATTTAAATCGCAACTTTGAATGTGATTGGTTGATTTAAACTACAACTTTAATGTGATTGGCCACAACTTTGAATGATTGATTGATTGATTGAAACTAAAAGTTTGATGTGAATTATGGCTTATTGAACTGTCTGATAACAAACTGTCCAATAATAACTTGGCAAGTGAGTTAATGAAAAAAGGAGTTTTTTTAAACCAATTACAATCAAGGACATTGTAATTTTTACAATTACTATTGAAGGTTTTTTAAATTTACTTTGGAAATAGTGTTAATATCTTTTTAAGTAAACATGTGTAGTATTATTAATGTCTTCATAAAAAAGTACAGAGAGGTGAGACAATTTGTATTTTGCATGTATTTTACTAAATTCATATCTTATATATCATTATTATTGAACTTATAGTGCAGTTAGCTTTATGAATAAAGTTATCTTTAGTTCCTTTTTAGCATTATTATCATTCTGATATTATCATTATCATTATTGTTGTTACTGTTAGTTATTGTTATTATTATTATTATCATCATTTCTGACAATGATGAGTGACCATGAAACACAACTTTGTTCCCAAGGAATTTTCCCAAAGGCCCTGGGAACAAGGTTGTATGAAACATGGTGCAGTGGAAGTGAACAACCAGACTGAATGACATTGTTAGTGTTGTGAAACTGATTGCCAGCTAGTATTGTCTGAGATCAGCAAAAAAAATGTTCCATGCTTGAAGTTGACAGAGAGCAACAAGTTTGTACTCAAAAAATGAAGCTGCTGCCTCAGACCAGTCTTAAAGCCAGCTTTATCACTACTTGTCAAGAGTTCCTGACCAGTACCTTTCTCCAGCTTCAGGTATAACTATTAAAGGGTAAGGGAATTCTGACAAGTTTAGGTGCAT
>JAHPZR010053851.1:0-10561 GCA_019787425.1 Platygyra sinensis | reverse complement strand
TATCACCTCTTGTTACCTCTGGCTATTTTGTTAGATTCCCAATTTTATTTCACATTGTTGTTTATCTTTGTTTAGCATTATATTATAAATTCAAATGTAACTTCAAATTAATTCTACTTTCAACTGAAGATGGTCATTGCACGACCGAAACATGTCTTGCAAACTTCGTTTCAAATGTGTCGTTATTTTTATAGAAATTGTTGTCAGTCTGCTTCTTTGAAGATCAATCATGTTCCGATATTCTTTAGCGCTCCAAGCTCACTTTTTCAAAAAGTCGCCTTCTGGCGACCTTTAATATTATTGTAAAATGGTCGCCATAAAAAAAATTCAGTTGCCAAAAAAACAGAAGCATGAAGGGGAGGACACTTCATGACATATTACACGTCACCAAAAACAACATGAATGGGAGGACACTTCATGACATTACACGACAGGTGATGCTGCCGCTTGTACTGTTGATTAAACTCGTCCTATTATTGATAATTTTTCGAGTAATTTTCTCTGTTAATCTTGGTCGCCGATTGGCGACTTTCGCCAGAATTTTGGTCGGCAAAAATTTTTCCACTCGCCATGGTGACCAAAACAGTCGCCGCTTGGAGCACTGTTCTTATATTATTACTCTTGTTTAATCAGAAATCATCCAAATTTTGCTTCTTATTTACCAAGCAGGAGGTCTGGGTGAATCTTGACCTAGGTCATTTGTACATCGCTGTACAGACTGAAGGCAGTGAGGTCCTTACACACAACCAAGGTCAAGATTCTCCCATACGGACCAACTAAGCTCGGTAAATATGATATTTATTATATGACAAGCAATAAAAAGTTAATTCCTTTAGTGTGACTAGTTTGTACTAAGTAAACTGACATTTTGCTTGTGAACGGCAATGATCTGAATTACATGTAAAATTCTGCCAAAGTTTGCTTGTCCTCTTTACTTTTTTCCTCCTCAGGCTTTTTGGCACCCCATAAATAAATATTGTTGGATGTCAGTGATTCTGCATTTTACTGAGTTTGCAATGTTGCAATGGGAAAATCTAGATGGCTTTCAATACCAATTTCAGCCAATCAAATTCGTGAATTTGGTAGTTCTCAGTCCTTTTGAGACAGAGCCATATAATAAATGAATATTGCTCATTTCATTCATAGTTCCCCTGTTCATATCCTGTTTATCATGTTTCCTGTTCATTTCCTGTATAAATATAAAAATATTAATACGTAATTTTATTTTAAAATAATTACAGTATGTACCTTGTTCTAGGGCTGTCATTAAATTTTTATTCACCTGGGCCGGGTTGTTCAAAAGCCGGTTAACGTCAACCCAGGATTAAACGTTTTTTCTTGTTTAAAAATGTTTTCCACCTCTCACGTTTGGTGTAGTTTGAGATTACTACAGCTCAAAACTGAAGGGCAAACAATATAAACAAATTACCTAACCAAAAAGTTAAAATAACTGTAATCAAAATTCTCGCTAACCCTGTGTTAGCTTAATTGGGCTTTGAACAACCTGGCACTGTAGCCTTCACCTTGTCACCATGCAAACTTGCATCTTTTTTATGAATTGGATCAACTACAGACAATTTTACCCTTACATGTAACTTCTCAGACTCATTAAGAATTCATCAAGTTTAGACAAAAGAAATCGTGACAGTGTCAGTGTTTGAATACCTGATCTTAATTAGCATAGATTTTGACGATTTTTCTTCTCTGTTTTCTCCTTACTTTTGGTTTTTATTGAGAAGACATATCAAACACTCAAGACAGTGAATACCTTCTCTTCTTGGTGTTTGAAAATGTGGTCAAATTTGGTCTTTGATGTTTAAAGTGGCTGAACACAGTTTTTGATACCATTTACATTTTTCTCAAAAACCCTTGATCCTTTGGTCACCAAAAATGGCAGCAAGCAAGTTAACAACACAAACTTCAACTTTTTGATAATTAAGCTGACGTATGTACCGTTGCCATGGCAACATGATCAAATATAAGCAGGTGTTTAAAATCGTATTTGTTTATTTGCAGAAAATCTAGTCATTAGATTTTCTTTATAATTTGCATGCAACAAGCTTGTAACGATACTCGCAAGTTAGCGCTATTTAATAATAATTTAACAAACAGATCTTTAATTATCCCTCTTTGAAGGTTCACTGGCATATCTTGAATTTCCTTTGTTAAAGTTCAATTTTCAATTCTCCAGTTACCTATTTCCTAAAGTATTTTCGTGTCAAATTTCGTGAAATTCTAATGAGTGGTTCTCGAGAAATAAGCGCCTCCGAGAAGTCAATTTTTCACTCAATCGCACTTTTTTCGACTTACTACGCATGCGCTGCATTTAACGGGGTTCTTTTAGCAACAAAGAAATAGCAGAGCTGAGTTCTTTGCATCGTTACCTTTCTAAAATACCTTTGTAATAAAAGAGTAACACCATCAATTCAATACACTGTGATCATTTGTGAAGAAAAAAATAGTACAGATAGTGCAGACATTGAGCAAATAAAATGATCGCTCTATTTATGCCATGTTTGTTTTTTGCAATACTTGTGCACGCACTGAATCGTGTTAGCAAGAGCGCGCGCCAAAACTGTGTTCGGCCACCTTAATTCATTGCATCTAGGACCCATCAGTTATACTCAGCATTGTAGCTGTTATGCGTAACTTGTGGCCCTTATTGATTGTCCTGCTGTTCAAGGTCATGACCCAGTGTGGTAACACCTTCTCACAAGGGCCATAAAATGAAGGAACGTTCTCCCCTGGACTGCAGCTGCTAGAGAACCCCTGTATAACGCCTTGTTTTTGTTTTTGTAGTGTATGGCAATGCACAGGTCTATACTGGTCTGGTAATGTTCTTGGTGAGTTCTGTTTAACTTATACTCATTTTATTTTTAGGTTAGTTTCATTGACATTAATTTTGTAATTTACCCCAATAAGGCAAGCTCCAATATTTTAATGGTTAGTGCAAAGGAACACTACATTAAAATTTGCTTGTAATGTGCAGTTCCAGAAAATATCCATACTTGCTGCCCCACAGAGGGGATTGGAATTTCCTGGGGTGGCAGGTGTGGGAAGGGGTAGTACCATAGTGGTATGAATATTTTCTTGAACTACGCAATGCTGTTGCTTTTGAAACCAGTGCCATCTCTATAAATTGAATCTATTTTTTTTTAATCCTTTCCTCTTTTAGTTTAATGAATATGGAAACTTTGTTATCCACTGTGCCTTGCGGGACTTAAGGCCGGCAGGTATGTTTGTACACTAGTCTTCTATTTAGGTACTGTGGAGAGGTGGTTGGCCTCACAGTTGCTCTAATCACCTTGGATCAAGCGATCTGAGTTTTGAGTACTTGTCTGGCCTGAGAGCAGTTTCTTTGCATGGTAATGATGTTTGTTTCCCCTCAAAGAGCCTGCATGCTGTCTAGTCCTGGCCAGGGACATTGTATTGTGTTCTTTAGCAAGACACTTCAGAGGTATAAGTGGGTCCCTTGAAGGTACTGCTGAGCGTTAACATTGCAATGGAGTAGCATCCCATCCAGGGTGGGGGGGGGGGGGGGGGGGGACTAGAAATACTTGCCTTGTTCCACTTGGCTTGTACATTGTATACAGACTATTTAGATACTGTGTTAATCAGTAGGCAGAGTGATGTAATGGTTAATGTACAGTTCTCCGGATCAAGTGGTGTAGATTCAAGGCCCAGCTAGGTCCTTTGCAAGACACTTCACTCACTGTGCCTTTCTCCGCCCAGGTGCATAAATGGATTGTGGCAAATATAATGCTCAGAGGAAGGGGGGAACCCTAGTGTCGTTTGGTCGGGGGTGGTGCCGGGGTCATTTTGGCTCCCTCTCCCAACAATGGGTACTTAATAATATATTCAAAGTAATGAAAACTCCACTCACCTTGTCACAGGGTGGCTTTGGTGAATAAGACCCCAGCATAGAGTTAAATCACCAGACATCTGCTCGGTATGTTATTTTGTTGTTACTCTGTTCTAGGGACAAAAGAGAGAAAGATTCCGTACCCAACATCACACCCAATGACTCAGCTGTTTCGATTTGTCTCCTGTCCTAACTATACTTATGAGGTGAGCTCCACATACACCACAAAACTGATGTCACAAACTCCTTAAATTTCACGGTCACATAATGCTCCACCATTTCCATTTGCATTTGTGTCAGTCAGGCAAGCGTTAGTGAATGCGACGTGTTGTCACGGCTTCCAAAGAGTTCGTTTCGTAAAGTACAGATTTTTTTAAGAATCTGTAGTTTGTGAGACGAGATATGTTTGGCCTTTGGCTCGTTTCAGACATATGGTGATACAAAGGAGGAAAAAACAAAAGTTTCTCTTTACCTACTTCGAGAGACAGTTGAGACTGAGCACGAAAAATTCCATTTTGGTGACGTAGCTCTGCAGAGATCCGTGTGGAGTCTCTAGTTGGTTGTTATTTGGGCGCAAAAATTCAAAACCCAAGAAACAACCAATCAGGAACTCTACACCGATCTCCATAGAACTACATCATAAGAATCATACGTTTATTGTCAACGACTTTTCTATCTTCCTTTCTTCTCAGGTGGGGGCTTGGTTGTCCTTTGCTGTGATGACTCAGACATTGTCAGGTATTGTTACTAAATGAAGCTGCAATGCACTAGTCATTCCTCCACAAAAAGCCGAGCGATAGATCTGAAATTTTAGAGCTCTGTGCATCCCAATATGTTTGTTTGAAAACGCCAATTTTTGATACGTTTTTGCCTGTCGCCCATATTATTGCGCCTTTCAATAACATGCGGACTCTAACATTCAAAGCTCAACTGGCAAATGCGTTTTTCGCTACCGTCAATCAAGTGTTCGGCGGCTCCTCCGAGCTTCCGACTACTGTCGAGCGTGCGGTAATCAAATCATCGAGCACAGTTCAGACAACGAAACAGTGCTCGGCAGTAGTCGGAAACTAAGAGGAACTTCCGAACATTTGATTGACGGTAGCGAAAAAATGCATTTGTCAGTTGAGCTTCTTAATTTTAGAGTCCGCATGTTATTGAAAGGCTCAGTTATACAACAAAAACGGGGGCTTTTAAATCATACCACCTTATTCCTTAAAGTAAACTTTTGACTACGCAGCTCTAGCTTTTTTTCTGAGGGCAAGCCAAGAACGGAGATTTATTGGAGCAAGTAGGAGAAACAGCACAATAGACGGAGAATTTTCCTGCATTTTTGGCTGGAATAATGGGAAATAATGAGAAAACTAATTGGTGTGAACAGGGCCAGTTAATGTAAAGTATTGCAAGGTACTGTGTGACCCTTTTCAATGCCATCAAGGCAACGAATCTATAGGACTTTGTACTGACTACGGCGGAGCTGTTCAGTACAACAGTAAAAGAAATGAATGAATGGCACGAACAAGGAGAACGCAATAACAAATATTTCTTAAACCTTGAAAAAAGAAACCACTCTAGAAAACTAGTCTCAAAGCTGAAGCTACAAAATGGTTCAGTTATAACTAATCAGTTCGATATTTTAGAAGAACAAAGTAAATTTTACAAATCCTTGTATAATTCACAGCAATCTGACAACCCTGACCAAACAGAGACTGATGTGTTTTTCAATCCAAGTAACATCACCACCTTGTCCGACCATGAGCAAGCTTCTTGTGAAGGTCTAATCACAGAAATTGAAGCTTTTAAAGCACTTAAAGAATTCGCTGCAGCAAAAACTCCTGGTACCGATGGTCTCACAACCGAATTTTTAAAATATTTTTGGCCGGAGCTAAAAGCCTTAATTGTCGGAAGTTTTAACTACGCTTTTGCAAGCGGCTCCTTGTCGATATCGCAGCGAAGAGGAATAATTTCACTTATTCCCCCAAAAAATAAAGATAAAACCATCCTTGAAAATCTTAGACCAATATTCCTTCTAAACGTAGATTACAAAATTCTCACCAAAGTTCTGGCAATTCGTTTAGAAAAAGTATTACCTAAAATAATAAACCCTGACCAAACCGGTTACGTAAAAGGACGTTACATTGGAGAAAATATTAGACTAATACAAGATCTGATGTTTTACTTGGAAAAGAAAATTCCCCAGGTATTGCAGTATTTGTGAATTTCCGGAAAGCTTTTGATACCATTGAGTGGAATTACTTGGAAAAAGCCCTCGCGTTGTTCAACTTTGCAATGGTTTAAGACTATATATTCCAACATTTCCAACAATGGCCACGCTTCTCACTTCTTTCCATTAACACGTGGAGTGAGACAAGGGTGTCCACTGTCAGGTCTTCTTTTTGTTATTGGTCTTGATCTTCTCGCCAGGGCTATTAAAACCCACGATCGCATAAATGGAATAATAATAGGAAACCACGAAGTAAAAACGACCATATGTATGCGGATGACACAACACGGTTTTTCTTCGAGACACAGAATCTATTTCACACTTACTTAAACTGCTGGACCAGTTTAAAACTGTTTCCGGCCTGGAAGTTAATGCCTCCAAAACTGAAGCGATGTGGCTTGGCCAGTGGAAAAACAGACGTGACACTCCGTTTAATATCAGTTGGCCCGTTGACCCCATTTGTGCCTTAGGCGTTTTCTTTTCCTACGACGCAACTAAAGCCGCCAAGCTTAACTTTGACGAAAAATTGCGAAGTATGGAAAAGATTTTAAATATCTGGAAAAATAGAAAACTAACCTTAATCGGCAGAATAAGCATCGTCAAAACTTTAGCCTTATCCAAATTGATTTTCAACAGCTCAAACCTCAGTTCACCTAATTACTTGTCTGGAGCGGTCAACACCATGATTTTTAATTTTATTTGGGAAAATAAGCCCCCCAAAATTAAAAAAGCGACAATCATTGGTGAAAAAAATAAAGGCGGCTTAAAAATGATTGACTTTCAAACAATGGAAACCGCGCTTAAAATTGCCTGGGTCAATAGAATACGTCAAAATTGTCACTCCTCTTGGAAAATTCTCATCGAACACTTCTTCCGGCAATATGGCTGTTTCTCTTTCTTGCTGAACTGCAGATACTGTTTCCCCCTTTCTATCACGAGATACTAAAATACTGGCAGGAAAATAAACCCATAATCTCAGAAGACAATATACCAAAGCAAAACGAAATAATCTGGAATAACCGAAACATCTTAATAAATAAACATACGATCTATTTAAAACATTGGTACCAAAGTGGAATCACTCATATTAAGAACCTACTTAATGAAGACCACAGTTTCTTATCATACGACGTATTCAACAAACTTTTCACTTATAAGTCCCGTTCACAGCCTACTATGGTCTTTTAAATGCTATTCCGCCCAGCTGGAAACGTGAAATCAAATCCATAAAAATGCCAATTGAAAATGAAAACGTGTCACAGGAATCCTCTTTGTCCAAAACTATCACCACCCGTTCCGTTTATGCAGCAATAATAAATCACTACTTTCAACCTCCAACTGCCGAGCCAAGACTGTTACGTTACGGTTTCTCCAATGATTGCCTAAAATATGTTTATAACCTCCCCTTTGTAATTACGCTTGAAACAAAACTTCAAATTTTCCAATATACGATTATCCGCAATATACTTCCAACCAAATGCTCTCTTTTTCGTATGAAGCTATGTGATTCCGAAACCTGTCACTTATGTAAAATAAAAGCGCAAACATTGGCTCACCTTCTTTACCAGTGTCCTGTAATTTCAGAATTTTGGATTGCTTTTCAAAGTTGGTGGTTCGCAAATCACGGAAAGATCATGACTCCTACCGAACGTGACATCCTTTTAAGTTTTGGTTGGCATGATAACGCCACGGAATCAAAAAACACTTTAAGTTACATAACCCTCGTAGCCATATATTATATCTTCTGTACAGCCCAAGACTCCGATGAGGTATCCTTTGATGGCTTTCCTTCTTTTTTGAAGAATAAATTGGATGCTCTTCAACAAATAGCAGTTAAAAATAAAAACATTGACAACTTCAACAGAAAATGGAAAGACTTTATTTAACACGTTTTCCCTTTTCTCGATTGCTATTGTTATTTATTTTTACCATTATCTCTTTTTCAGTAAATTGTATTTAGTCTGTATTTTATTTTGTAGCCAGCGCTTACTGCTTCTTTTGTATTGTTAGTATTCGTTAGTAGCTGCAGTACTATAAGTAGTATCAATATTGTACTCTATATATGTAGCTGTAGCTTATTAGTAATGTCCACATTGTACTGAAATGAAGTATCTTTAGTGTATTGTAGAATAACGTTTAAGAGAATAATAAAAACAAAATTAAAAAAAAAAAGAAAAAAAAAACTTTTCCGTTTTAAAGAAGTGCAACGGAAAACTGGACTGTTTGATTTATGAAATGTTATTCATAAAGAAGAAAAGGCCACGCTTGAACACACAATCCAACTCCATACGCGCAAAACTATTTATTTAAATTTGTCACTTTTTGCATGCATATTTTAACGTTCCGTATCGCCTCGCACGGTATATATTAATTTAATTAAGTATATATCAGGTCTCTTTTTACTTGAAAATGATGACATGGAGTCATTGAAACGTTGTGTTAAACTTTTTTCGCTTATTTTTATCATAAGAAGTTTAACTAAATGGAATCTTATTCGATTATTATGATTATTATAATTATAATTATTATTATATTATCAATATTAATAATAATAATAGTACTGCAGTACTTATAGTACTGCAGCTAACGAATACTAACATTTTAATAATAATAAATTTTTAATTTGAGAAGAGTTTAAAAACAGTTGATTATTATTAAAATTATTATTTTTATTAGTATTATTATTATTATTATTATTATTGTTGTTGTTATTGTTATTATTATTACTATTGTTATTATTATTATTATTATTATTATTATTATTATTATTATTATTATTATTATTATTATTATTATTATTATTATATTATTATTATCATCTCCATCATCACAGCTGTTCTCTTTTCTCTATTCACAACCACTCAGCAGAGTGGATAAAGAGAGAGTAACAAAAAATATATTGATATTGAATGGCAACCATAGGGAGACATGAGCTTAGATAAGTTGCAGACTGCTATAAAGTAAACAAGCAACTGGAAGTCGCCGGGCCCTGATGCGGTTCCTAACTTCTGGCTCAAACAACTCATAGCCCTACATCATCACCTCCTGAATGCCTACAACCCACTATTAGAACATCCAGAAAATCTGCCTGACTGGTTCACAATAGCACAAACATAATTCCTACTAAAGATCAAAGACACAGAGAACCCTCAAAACTATAGACCTATTGCCTGCTTCTCAACATCCTATAAAGTGCTCACATCGATTTTGACAGAAGGAAGTCACACCCATATCATCAAGAATGATATAATACCGGAAGAACACAGAGGGTGCGCCAGGAATTCATACGGGTGCAAAGATCAGCTCCTAGTAAACAAAATGATAATTGAAGACTGCAAAACAATTATTATTATTATTATTATTATTATTATTATTATGTTGTTGTTGTTGTTGTTATTATTATTATTATTATTATTATTATTATTATTATTAGTATATAGCAGTAAAAAACGTCTGTATGCCATATACAATAAAAGCAACACGAGGCGCCGCAGCATAGCCCATGAGCTAATCAGTGAATAAAATAGAAACAATCTAAAATTACCGCTAAAAACTGAAATTTATTATTAATATTATTATTATTATTATTATTATTATTATTATTATTATTATTATTATTATTATTATTACAAGTGAAACCGGTATAACAATATATAATTATAAATCCCATAGAAAATTGGTAAATGTGGAAAGGTTAAAAAAAAAAAATAGATTAGTGTGTATAAATTTAAGGCCTGAATATTTTTCCAAATACTTTTGTCATGAATTCCAGATTGGATTTATAACCTTCATGCAATAAAGTGTTAGTATACACATGTAACCCTATTGGGTTCTGGGATTTTCATATCACATAAATAGCTATAAACTTTATATAACTTGTCCTCTGTGGGAATCAATGTTGTGACAATTTTATATTTGAGTTCATCATTGACTAAGAGGAATGCCATTGCAAAGTCTTTAAGTCACCTGCAAATATAAAAAAAGAGTAAGCAAAAAGTATTTATTGATGTTTCCAAAGAAAATATGGGACTTTGGGTTAGCTTATAATAGTGTCACCTTGCCCAGTTTTTACCTGGGCCAGGCAAGGTGGTTATTAAATTGTTTGGACTCTGTAGTTAAAGCTAGTTTTTTTTTATTATTATTCTGTTCATCTCAAAATGAAAGGTTACCAGCAGAAATGTATGTTTGGTTTTCTTGTAAAGCAATAAAGTTGTCAACAAAAACTAAGCGGGAGTTTTTTTAATCAAATTCACAGCTACTACTTGGCTTTCCCCCCCCCCCTCCCCCAAGGGGGTACTCCCCTATGAAAATGTCGGGGATGCTTGTTGAAAAGGTACCAAAAACTTATTTTGTGGGCGTGGCCTGGACTTTATTTACACCCCTAAGAGATACCATTTCTGTTAGTCATAACAGAATAATTTTCAGTGGCATGACTATTTTTAAGTAAAAATTCAGAAATAAATGTTACTTGCTTAAGA
>JAHPZR010053850.1:12500-25187 GCA_019787425.1 Platygyra sinensis | reverse complement strand
CAAACAACGCAAGAATAGGCCAAGAAACATCACCTGGTTTAATCCCCATACAGCCAAAATGTCAAAACCAAAGTTGGAAAGTGCTTCCTCACCTTAATTGACAAACATTTTCCCAAATCAAATCCTCTGCACAGAATTTTCAATCGCAACACTCTCAAACTCAGCTATAGCTGTATGAACAATGTAAAGCAATTATCTCTAATCACAATAAAGTCGTCATTAACAAGTCATCAAACTCACCCGTTCCAGCTATCAACACGTGCAATTGCCGCAACAAAGGATCCTGCCCTTTGGACGGAAAGTGCAACGAGCAGAATATCATCTATCAAGCAGAAGTCACAACATCTCACTCAAAGCAAACCTACATTGGTCTTTGCGACACATCATTCAAATCGCGTTACAGAAACCATACATGTTCCTTCAGAAATGAACGGTACAGAAATTCCACTGAGCTTAGTAAATATGTGTGGGGCTTGAAAGACAAGAAAGTTGACTACCAAATTAAATGGCGGATTGTTAGGCATGCAAGATCCTATTCAAATGTGGCGAAGAAGTGCAATCTATGCCTGTGGGAGAAGTACTATATAATTTGTAGACCGAACATGGCGACCCTGAACAACCGAAATGAACTTGTATCCAGTTGCAGACATGCAAAGAAATTCCTTCTTAATAGCGTGATCGTTTGAGCTTATAAGATTTATTTTTAGCAGTTTACTGAAAATTGTTTAACCGTTGTTATTACCGTTTGTTTTTTTTCAAAGTAGCGTCACTATTTGAGCATCTAAGATTGTTTTGTAACAGTTTATTGTAAATTGTGTTACCGTTGCTATAGACCTCAGCCAATTGCGAATTGTTACCGTTTTTTCAAAATTTCATAATCACTATAATACACCATGTATTCTTTCTTTTTGGCAGTTGCCTGATGATTGTCTCGTTAGAGGCATGAAACTCAGAGTAGCAAATAAATGTTTTTGACCTAGCTCAAGTCTACGTGTCTATATATATATATATATATATATATATATATTATATATATATATATTTTTTTTTTTTTTTTTTTTGATCATTTTTTTTTTATTATTATTGCTTATTTACACCAGGTATTACTTACATACATTAGGAAAACGAAAAAATTAAGTAATTAATTAATTCTGACAACACACGTTAGCTACAATTAAATCAATCCCTTTTTTGAGAAAAAAAAAACATAAATAAAAGCTAAGAAAAAAACAGTAAAGGGAAAGGAGAACGTAAAAAACAAAATAAAACAAAAAAGCAAACAAAAAACTACTAGCGCGGGGGTGGGGAGGAGGAACGATTTCTGATCTTAATTTAATACAATTGAGATTAATTTAGCCTGTAAAGTTTTGCGGAGCACATTCACGTTACAAGTATTCTTTCGGTGTTAAATTACAAATTTTCAACTTTGTATTTATAATTGATTCTAGTATAAATTGGGTCAATACAAGTGAGCTGTTGTTTAGTTTGTTTACGTACACATAGAATTTCATGAAAAGGAGGGTGTAATTGAATTTTCTCACTAGCTCCATGTATGCTGGGTGCTTAATTGTGGCAAAAAGCATTTCTTTTGTATCTGGTTGAAAGTTGGAATCATTCTGAGTATTGAACCAATTAATGACTTTTCATGTGAAGGTTTTTGTGAATTCGCAGTCAATAAAGGTGTGATTTATGGAGTCTTGCTCACCACAGTAGATGCAGTCGCTGTCTGTATTTATCCCGTATCTGAACAGTTCTTTCTTTGTAATAACAATCCTATGAATAAATTTGAATTGAAATTCTTTCAACTTATTTTCTTTGCATGTTTTTGAAGGTACTTTAAAAACCTCTGTCCAGTTTTCTTTGTCTATTAAAATATCTCTTTCCCATCTTTCTGGGCCAGTGTGAGGTGATTGGTGTTTCTTAACGAGAAGCAGGCGGTAATAGTCTCTTGCCCTATACGTTTCAAAATTGATTTGACTACTTTCGTTCAGCGAAAAAGATTTCCAGTTTTCTCTGTAACTGAAGATCGAATTTTTTCCTAGGACTCTCGCTCTGTTCTTCAAACGCACAGGAATTGCACTCAAGATTTGATAGAACTGGAGAAAGTTTGTGTTACAATGATATTTAGCTTGAAATTCTTAAAAAGTTATGTATTTACCGTTTTCATTAAAAAGCCGTTGGATCGTGTGGATACCCTTGATAAACCATTCCCTTATAAATAGTGGTTTCCCATCGACTAATATGTCTTAGTTATTAAAGTGCACCTAACCCCAAAAACTTTTTTCGCTAAAACAATAAAGCTTATTTTGTGGAGTAACTAGCCGCAAAAATTTTTCGATTTGGTTAAATCTTTGATTTTCTATGGCTCTTCAAAGTATGTGAAATTGCCGCCATTTTGGTCCACGACCGAGTTTAACGGAGAATGGGTCGAGGGCCGGATGTGACGTCAAATCGAGAACACGATGACTCTGAGATTCGCATATTTACTTGTTTCTGTGGGAAAGGCTGGAAAAGTTGTTCGAAAAAAATGCTAGCCAGGTGCGCTGTAGTGTGATGTAGCAACACAACAAACTTACAGGAGGTACTCCGCTTTATGCCATACGTTTTATGGAGAGATGTCCTGAAGAGAAGAAACGTACAAAGTGATGGCTCGATTCGTGCAAAGTGATAGCCGTCTAAGAGTTCGGTGATCTGTTCCATAGAGTATTTCAAACCAGATGATCTCGCTCGATGCCTGGATTTTCAGAGAGAGGAAGGGATTTTGCTGACTCAGTGACTTAAGCGAGACGAATTTGGAATAACCGTCCATCGATTCATGAAGCCGTTGTTGCATCTGATCTGAGAAACAACAGCAGTCAGTCGGCACAGCCGACAGATAGTTTAGTATTTGCCTACTACTAATCTTAAAACTCCATTTCTGAAGCCATGCAGGTTTAATTCCTGGATATTCAGTAACACACTTTAAGGTAACATCAGCACCAATATCTTCAAGAACAAGATCACTCTTCTTTGAGTCTTGACAACCTTCTAACTCACTCTAATATAATAATAACAACAATAACATTCGCTGATGTTTTGAAGGGAAGCGACGCTACAATTTCCACACTCGCAGGAAAAGAACACAAACATTGTGTCATGGGATAATCATTTTGGTCTACGTTGAACGAGTGAAGTTAAAATAATTTGAGAAAGTTAACGGACTTGACTTTTATTTATACGAAAGTATGTTAATGCGAGATCGAAGAATGCGCGAATTTAGTAAATATACGCACCACACGCTACAGTCTCTTTGACTTCTACATATCATTGCCTTCGGGTCTGTCCATCAGAGCTCGTTCGAGTTCTTTGTCAGCATCCACCTCATTTTGTCTGTCCATTCTTCGTTGGCCAGAGAGTTGTCAGCATATAAATCAGCTCGGCCGTCATCATTTAACTATTCACTTTGCTTTGTTTACAAGTGCGAGTCGTCATTCTCTTCAGCGATATAATAAATTTCGGAGTCTTCTGAGTCAAAGCTCATTTCAGAATCCGACGAAATAGAAGATATTGTTGATAAAAACAGAAATCTGTCGACTGTGGAGCCCCCAGCGAAAAACTTGTGCGGCAAAAAGGCTTCCACGCTCACACAGAGTAAAAGGCCCGACTGGGACAGCCGAAGCTTTCGTTCTCGAAGTGACGTCACGGCTTTACTCTCCCCAGACTCCTTATGTTCGGTCGTGAACCATACGAAACTCGGTTTCAAGGGGGCACAGAAATTCGAGGATTTAACCAAATCGAAAAATTTTTGCGGCTAATTACTCCACAAAATAAGCTTTATTGTTTTAGCGAAAAAATTTTTGGGGTTAGGTGCACTTTTAAGAGAATGGTGTCGGTTCCTTGATCATAATTGTACAGAGTCTTGATTTCATCAAATGCAATGAGTATGTCTCTGTAGAATGTCGGAATGTGCCTTAAATATTTGACATCATAATTACATCGTAGCAGGAAATTGAGGCCTCCGTGTTTGTTAAAAAATAGTCCGGTACTACTTTCCAATTGCAGTTATCTTTAAAGAGAAGTCTTTTGATCCATGCAAGTCTGAGCGATTTTATCGTAAGTTCGATGTCAACCATCCGTAAGCCCCCTGTGGAATGGTCTTGGTACATGCTAGTTCGTTTTATTTTGTCCTTCTTATTTTTCCAAAGGAAACGAAACATTTTATCCTTTACCATTCGCACTATATCTTTAGGGACATTAAGATTTGAAATTGAGTATATTAAGTTAGACAGTGCCAAAGATTTAATTATTAGTATTTTTCCATAGAGTGTTAAACCTCTTGATTTCCAGATGTCCAAATTTGTCTGCAGTTTTTGTACTTTCAAATTGAAGTTCATCTGGTTATTACCTTTTTCGTCATAGGAAACATAGATTCCTAATAGTTTTGTGGGAGTATTCATCCATTTCATCCCTAATGGTTTGGTTCTATTATTCGACCATTTCCCGAGCCAGAATGCTTTTGTTTTCTCTACGTTGAGCACTAGTCCAGAGAAATTCTTAAAAGCGCTTATAGTTTCCAGGGCTTGTTCAGCAGAAGCCACATCAGCACAGAATAAGTTGGTATCATCTGCAAATTGGCTTAATTTTGATCTCTGAGCCAAAAATTCTGATTCCTATTATGATTGAGTTTTGTCTTATTTTGTTTGATAGTATTTCCGCTGTCAAGATAAACAGATATGGCGAGAGTGGGCATCCTTGCCTAACTCCTCTAGAGGGCTTAAACCAGTCCGTTGCAAAACCGTTGTTTAAAGCTGCGCTCTCTATGTCTATTTATATAATAACCCAAGTTATTCTCGCATTTTGATTGGTTCTCGCCTATGATCTATTAGAGTACAGATGCACGATTGACGTCATCATTACAAAGTTTTTCCCTCTGCCGTTTTAAAATGGCGGACAGTTTTGAGAATAAGGATAATAATATTTTACGTGAGTGAGCAAAAGATAAGATACAAAAAAGTCTTGCCGAGGCTTTCAACAGGTTCGAGAAGCCAGAAAACGAAAGGTAAAGCCGTTTCTTTTAGAAAATGATGCAGAAATGATTTTCGAGCAGTCTCAGTCGGCAGTCGAGCGAGACTAAACCACGCACAAACTTGGTCTTGGTAGACCGAAAACCATTGCCTTATCTCGAATTTAACAAACCCGGTAAACAAAATGTTTCCGAGATTAATTTATTTTAACAATTCAACTCTTCCCAAAGTCAAAACAAATGTTGACACACTGATTGATGTCAGGAACATCACTTCTTAAAATCGGTAAAATAAATAAGTTTACATAACCTTGCTTTCCGAGGGGAATGGTCCTGTCCGTTTCATGCAAAGCAGCGAGCAAAGTATAGCTAACCACAGCTCACGGTTAAACAGTATCGCAGCTAAAATGTGTCTCCGACACTATATCAAGCTGATTTGAGAATCACCAACCACAGAAGACAGAAATCTCCACCGTCATTTACGCTCCTTTCATTCAAAACTCGAATCAAATGGTCTCTAGGTTGACCACAACCACAAGTTTTCCGAGGGTATTTTTTCAACTCCTGTAATGTTCAAGGCAACGTCCAAGCTTTTCGGCTCACAGGGCTGCTCCGATGACAAAAACTGACTTGATTTTTCCAGCATTTTCTTCAAGATTTGTAGATTTCGCAGTTCAATTCTGCTTTCGCTGTCAGTTTTCATTCCACGAGAAGCGACGCTCGAGTCAGGTTTGACAGTGGCGTGATTTTTCTCGACCAATCACAATTCTTTGCTACGCATAGTAACCAATAAAATTGCTTCATTTTGTATAGATCATAGATCACGTCAAATGGCTTTTTTTGTGTTCACGAAAGTGAGCAAAAGCCGGGCGGGGCAAAGGCCGGCTTTCGCGTTATGTTGAAATATTTTGAAATAAAAAAGGCTTTTTGTTATTATATAAAACAAATAGATTCCATGTTGCCGTGCGTCTGATTCAGTAATAGATCACAGAAGACGCCAAAATGTGGTAAGAACATCAGTGACACACTCGGCTACGCCTCGTGTGCCACTTTTTTGTTCTTACCACACTTTGACGTCATCTGTGATCTATTACTGAACAGACGCACGGCAACATGGAATCTATTTGTTAAGTGGAAGATCTCGACCCATTTTCTTAAGCTGTCACCAAAATTGAATTTTTGGAGAGCAGTTTGAATACAAGCTTAAGACCATTCCAGAGAGTCAAAAGCTTTCTTAAAAATCAACTGATATTAATATACCTGGAGTGTTGTTCACCTGAGTTTGCTCCATAATATCACTTATTAGTCTTACATTTTCTCCAATATATCTTCCTTTTATGAAGCCAGTTTGGTCCGGATGTACGAGTTTTGAGAGTATTGGCTCAATTCGCCTTGCAATGGCTTTTGATGCAATTTTATAATCCAGGCATTTAGTAAAGTGATGGGTCGCTAATTCTGTAAAGCAATAATTCAGCGTCGTCTTTTGGCAAAAGTGTTATTATGCCCCTACGCTGAGAGGCCGATAACCTCCCACGCTCATATGCTCCATTCAGGCTTGCTAATAGATCCGCTCCTACGAGATCAAAGAAATGCTTATAAAATTCTACGGTAAAACCGTCCTCGCCTGGTGATTTTCCGTTTTCAAAAGTCTCCAATGATTTTTTGCATTCTTCGTAAGTCAAAGGACCGTCTAAAGCATCTCTTTCTGCATCGTCTAATTTAGGAATTTCCATGCCTTCGGTAAATATTTCAAAGCTGTTCTGTGCATCTGTTAGTTGAGAATTGTACAAATTACTATAATATCCTTGGATCATTGACAGAATTTGTGTTTCATCAGTAGTTGTTTCATCATTTTCCAATTTAATTTCGTTTATGGTTTTTCTATTATAGTTCCGTTTTTCTAAATTAAAAAAGTATTTTGTAGCTTTTTCGCCTTCTTCTACCCAGCGGCATTTAGACCTGAAAATTGCAGCTTTGCCTTTATTTTCATATTGATGTTGGAGTTCCTTTTTAAGGTCGTCATATTGTTTAAGAATTCCGTCAATGTTATCAAGGTTCTGGCTATTGCAGATAATTTTATCCATCTCATCTAGTTGTTGTTTGATCTCCACCTCATGCTTACGAATCGCCTGTGCTTTTCCTTTTGAGAACGAAATGGTTGCGCTTCTTATTTTCCATTTTAATCAGTTCCCAAAACAGCTGTTGGTCATTTACATAATGATATTTTTCTCGAAGCTGAGGATATAATTCTAGAATTTTGGTTGTGTATTCCTTGTCCTCTAATAGAGAGTTATTGAATTTCCAAAAACCCGGTCCTCGAGGATTCTCGTTCTGCCACGACAGTGATAATAATATCATGCTGTGATCTGGTGCAATTGAGGTTTGGATGTCCACTTTTTTAACAAATTTGGTCAAGTGCTTGGATATTAAAAAGAAGTCTATCCTTGATTTCACACCTAACGTTTTAGACCTGTACGAGAACTCGTTGACATTCGGATAACGAGTTCTTTGTATGTCGACAAGGTCAAGGGTATCCATTGTGATATTTACCAAATTCCTATATGCTGTTGGCCTCCAAGGAGAACCACCTTTTTTGTCTTTTTTAGATAATGTACAATTCCAATCACCTCCTACTATAAGAGTTGTAATTTCTGATTTGTCAATTAGGAGACAATTTAGTTCTTGAATGAAACTTACTTGTTGTATGTGGTCGTTGGGAGCATATATATTGCAAAATGACAGTTTTAAACCGTTGTAAGTGAGATTGATTAAGATTATTCTACCGTCCGCGTCACTGGATGTGAAGGTCACTTTTTCTTTTACCGCTCGATTAATCAAAATACAAACACCTTTGCTATGAGAAGTCCCGTGAGAAAAGTAAATTTCACCTCCCCATTCATTTCTCCAAACGGCTTCGTCACTTACTTTGGAAAACGTTTCTTGTAGAAATAAAAATTGGCCTCCTGATCTTTCAGATACGTGAAAATGCTCCTTCTCTTAACCGTATCTCTAAGACCTCTTACATTTAATGAAATTACCAAGCATTTTTGCAGGTGTAACTTATGCATTAAGATTCGATTTTTGAAATAAAAAATACGGTTCGCATTCCCCCTCGTATTTGCAATTGAAAGCACCAAAACAAAACAAAACAAAAAGGTTACCAATAATGAATTTAAAAAACAGACCTATTTTAAGAGTTCTTTCCCTCAGCAATCCAGTCCGTAGTCCCTTCTTTTATTCAACAGTACTTTGAATTCCGTTTAAAGATCATCTAAGTCCTCTTCACAATAAATTCTTACCGGTGCTCCGCTTGGCGATGTCTTTACGAATATTTTTCCATCCATTGTCCATGTGTTGGTAATCATGTTATCTTTCTTCATCTTGTTTGCTTTCCAGAAAAGCTCTCTTCGATAATTCGTAAGGTTCTCATTGATGAATATACGCCGGTCTTCTCGAGACGAGAAAGCATCGCTTGGAAATATGTCAGAGGTTTTCACGTTTTTAAGCTTGGTTCTCGCTTTGTAGAGAAGAGATTTTACTTTGTGGCTCACGAATTTGACAATAACAAGCTTAGTGGTTTTTCTTTTGAGTTTATGTGATATTTCTATATCTTCCGGTTTGATGTCGACGTTTATGGCTTCTCCAATACGGATAACAACTTCGTCGGTTGATGTGTACGCGCCTTCAGGTACGCCCAAAATTTCCAACGAGTTTTTACGCGAGTATTGCTCCAGGTCGTCATATTTTTCATCCACGGTATGGCGATGGATATTCTCTTGAAACCTCGGGTCGAAACAACGGAACAGATGGCACAAAACTGCATGGACATTTCGCAATCCAAGAATCAAAGAGAGTGCAAAATCGCGTCCAGGTGACTTTATAATCACTGTATGTAGTACTTATTTCTTGTTTCAATTTTATTTTACGCTTGCGAACCCAAGTTGAGGGAACTTAAACGTTGAATCTTCTTCTGCCGCATTTTTTTCGACATAGAGAATGTCACAAAATGTACTTCTGAAAATATATAAAAGAAATGTCTCAAGCGCTCCTTTTCGTTGACTATTCAAGACTATTCACAACACTACAAAATATGCACCTTACTTTAAAAGATGGAGCAGCGGAGAGAAATTAAAATGTCTGGTTCAAATGAATATCTGTGCTTTGAGACTAATAATAGTACAACATGAACCAGTGGATTTCATTTTCACATGGCCTTTCTTGTAAAAATACTAAATCAAAGACAGATAATTACTGAATATCCATGAATTAGTGTCATAGGGCCATTTTTCAGGCCATCTGATAGGGTGCGGAAAAAAATGGAAAATTATGCGGAAATTTTCGGAAATATTACGCGGAAGAAAGTGACGATTATGCGGAAAAGATGCCAGATTATGCGGAAATTTCTAAAATAAATAAAGTTGTTCCCTTGGCTTTTTCAAACGAATAAAATACACGTTAATGTCTTTCCAAGAATTTAACTCCTTCATGATATGTTTGACATTTTGCTGCCATTCCTGGAGAGGTATTAATTTCTTCGTTCAACGCAGTTTTTCCATCATTTTTTCTCCGAAGCTTAGTAACCAGACATTAAATCGGACGAGGAAAACTGGATACCAAAAGTCCTAAAACTAGAACACATCACTAGAAGATGCATGGAACGCCGATGGAACGCCCGGAGGTTAAAATTGTTTACGAACAAAAAGTTGTGTTTTGGTCGCTGTTTTCGGTGATTAACTTCTTCAAAATAATCACTCTGTTCGCTATTTTTGCTTCTGAGGTGCTAAGCAGTTGCTTTCTCGCTTATATGTGGCAATTTTCTAGTTTTGTGCGGAAAAATGCCCCAAGGATTCGGAGGATGCGGAAGTAGGCGAATTATGCGGATCCGCACCACCGCATCCTGTCAGATGCCCTGATTTTTGGAGCAGGTCCCCCTAACTTGAAGAGAATAGAATATTTTAACCTAAGTTTTTGCCATAATCATTTACTTACCAAACCCAACATTTATGCCAAGTTTGAGCAAAATCGGTGATTTGAGTTGTATCACCTCCTGCCTGGTTTTCTCATGGACACACTCTTAATTATAAACTCCGTAAAACTGAATAAACGGCCAAATAATGAAGAGCCAAACGAGCACAAAAAAAGGAGCCCCGCCAAACAAAAAGACGGATGAGAGTGCAGAGAACTCAGTTCTCAGCCATGAAACGAAATCAAAACATATACAATGACGTTCCCGTCATTTCGTCTCCCTTTTTTTTCGAAAAGTCACTTCGGCTGTCTATGCATCGCGCGAGTAACATTTTGGGAAGAACTGGGCACTATGACTAAAAATAACTTAAGAGGGTTTACTTTAGTTAGAAGTAGGATGATATGCCTTCCTACTTTCTTTTTCCAATAACGTTTCAGAAAGTTTGATATTGTGTAGTTCCAGAAAATGTCCATCCCTCCCGAATGGAAAATATATTTTGTAAGCTAAGATACCCCGATACCGTCTAAAATATTCTAATTAACTGCATACATTTCTTTAAATGTATTGGTCTCAAGGTATCAGTGTACCCCAAATGACCAGCATTCTTTGGCGCCGATTTACGGTCGGACGGTTGACGAAAACCCTACTAAAGTATATATTTTCTGAAAGCTTAATAATTGTAGATTACGACGGTTTATTCAAAAACGTAAAAAAAATTAAGGTTTCCCGAATACAGCGCGTTATTTCTCGAAGTATAGAGGTTCACTAATCAGGTTCGTTTCCGGTCGGATTTGAGCGGGAGAACGCGATTAATATCGCTATTTCTTCTTGACACCTTTCTCTAAAAAAACGGTGTCGGGAAATTTTGATTACTTGTCTGGTTTGTTTCTGACACGCAGTTAAACTTTGAAAGGTTAAAAAACATGTATTCTCTTCACTAAAATAGCCATAACTTTTGAGAGAAGCAAAAAATAAAAATTTTCCGACACCTTTTTTTTGTCCGATTATCGGACAACGTTCTCTCCAAATTTCAGCGAAAAACGTTGTAAATTCGCCGGAAACGAACTCAAAACGTGCGCTTCATTCGCTGAAATTTTCGTTTCGAGATATGAAGGAAAATATACTTTAGGGCGTTCTTCCGGTGTAATGAGATAATTACATAACATGTCGGAAAAGTAATGACCTGTTGATGGATCAAGGGAAGGATTATTTTACTTTAACAATAGAGCTCATATCAATTACCAGGCCGGAAATATCCTTTTGCAAGATCTGATTTCCGCCGCTCGCGCAACAAGGTTAGTAAGGACTGAATAATTTTCGGTCAAATTTTGGTTTTCTGCTTTTTAAAAGCCCTGGCTAATGTCGATTCATATTCCTTCTAACGAAACAGCTTGAGAGATGCCGAAGACAAGGAAAAAGCGTTTGCGTAAACAAGGAAAAGGAAACCTTCGGGACTTACGCGTGCAGATATCGATCAAGAAGTTACAACTTCGAACGGCGAAAGCGCTTAGGAAATTGTGATCAGAGATATGCAAAGTTCTCGACAGGCAATCCTCGTTTTGACAGGACACGATCCAACACGAACCAAGCCCGGATCTTACTGAAACATTCTCTAACAAAGTCACATCTGCGTGACAAAACCGACAAGAACTGATTTCAAGAGATTTTCTTGCAGGCGATCGTCGGCAACAGTTGTTCTACCAACTTTTGCCAACGCTCTTGTGAGTCCGGTTCTGCGGGTTCGTCTTTGCCTTTGCCTTCAGTTTTCGCCCGGCTAGCACTAACGGTATCGTTCTCTCTCCATCGATTTTGTTCTTGATCACTAGCCGCAAACACATCCGCTCGCTCCTTCACGAATGAAATTGAACCCTTTTTCCTCTTTGAAGGTTTCTTGAGAACTTCGCACTAGCAAAAGGACAAGAACTTTTGCGTTTTTTCTTCGATGACATGGGATAGATATAGGCTATTAAATTTATAGTCTATAAATACTCGAAGTAGCACATCGACAAATCGAACAACATCGCGTCTCTCACGCGAGCTTTTAATGCAAATTTACTCTCGTGACAAAGTGTCGACAGGGTGTTGACAACTATCAATTAGAGATAATTAATGGAAAGAAACGTTTTTCGTTAATAACTTTGCTTAGAATCAATCTTTTTCATAGAATTTTCTTTAAATGAAAGATTGCAATAATATCTATCTGAAAAAGTGAAAAACAATTTTTTTGAAAAATGATCCAATTTGGGTACACTGATACCTTAAAGACCTTAACCCCACCCCCAGGAAATTCCTATCCCCTTCTTTAGAAGATCGTATCGGTATTTACCAGGAGCTGCACTTTGTAATAAGCATCAAACTTTTTCTACGTCGATACAGAGCAACATGTAAGTATTTTTTACAAACAAGCATACAATACTGGCAGACCATTACATAATTAATAGTTTAATTGGTAACAGTTGGTATTTATTACTGAAGTGGCTTAGTGTGATACTTAGGAGACTCAAAAGGACGGAGGGGTTTGTCGGAAATTGTGAACAGAACCCCTAAGAGATAACAAGATACTGTTTGTTGGCTTGGTCTGAAATTTCTCTTCATCCCATAAAGATAACTAATTCTAAAACAAGAAAATCATTGTGGCCCAGGGTTTGCCTTCCCATCACTTCACCTACCTTTTATTTTAAGCTACCTTACATAGGCCATTTTTCTGTTTATCACTAAA
>JAHPZR010053850.1:0-5000 GCA_019787425.1 Platygyra sinensis | reverse complement strand
TTATATACAACACACTGCTGATTTATGATCGGCGGCTTTGCCTCTTTCACTTTCAGTTCCTGCTCAATTTTTCTGCTGGTAAATACGGGCTGGATGGTTTTGTTTACTTTCAGGCTCAAATCCTTAAGTTGTTTTTTTTACAAATTCTGCTGAGTTTTGGTCTTTAAATGGCACGACTACTCGAACCGTGTTATCCGTCCCTTGGGCTGTTGATGAAGGTCGCGGTTGGTCGCAGACCTTTGAGTCAACAAAGCGTTTGATAGTGGAATTTACGAGTTGTTTCGGGTACTTTAGGCGTGAGAAAACTGACTTCAACCGGTCACATTCGTCTGAGAAGTGTGACCAAGAAGAAGATAAACGATGTGCTCGATCGAGCATAGTTCTCAGCAAGCCATTCTTGTACCGATTGTCAACATTGCTCTGAAAATGCAGAAGGAGACCTGAATTCGTGGGTTTTACGTAGACCTTTGTCTCTATCCGAGGAGATCGATTCAGTAACTGAGTTCCCAGAAATGGCAGCATACCATTGCTTTCAGTTTCCATGGTGAATTTTACGGATGGAATGTGCAAGGTTTAATGTGTCTAGGAAGCCAGATGCTGCCGCCATATTCGGCATGATGGTCAGGGTGTCGTCTACATATCTTCGATAGAACGAAGGGAGTTTACCTTGTTGCTCGAGGTTTTCTTCGATTGAAGTCATGAAGACATTAGCGAGCAAGGGGCCAAGGGGAGAACCCATGGCCACACCATCAGTCTGTTCATACAAGGCTCCATTGAATTGGAAAAGTTGTTCTTTTGTAGCTACTCTGAGAAGGTCAACAAGGTCCATTTTCGTCAAATTCAAGTCGTACGTTACGTTAAACCAATTGTTGGTGAAAGCTCTGTTCGCGAGTATCTCTATCGTTTCATCCAAGGGTACGTTTGTAAACAGGGAAGACACATCATACGAAACCAGAATGTCACCGTTTGCTATTCCATGTTTTTGAATTTCGTTCGTAAAATTCAAAATATGTCAGATACTGTGTAACGATTCAAAGACAAAGGCTTAAGTTTAACGTCAAGACATTTAGCCAGCGCGTAATTGTATGTTTGCTTTGCTGATAGAATAGGCGCATCGCTAGGTTCTCCTTGTGTGTCTTTGGTAAGCCATATAAATGGCTAATCTGGAGCCTGTAGGGCACACAGTATCCGCAATGGGCTTGGGCAGAATTCTACGGACAATGTTGACAATGTTGACAATCGGTACAAGAATGGCTTGCTGAGAACTATGCTCGATCGAGCACATCGTTTATCTTCTTCTTGGTCACACTTCTCAGACGAATGTGACCGGTTGAAGTCAGTAAGTACCCGAAACAACTCGTAAATTCCACTATCAAACGCTTTGTTGACTCAAAGGTCTGCGACCAACCGCGACCTTCATCAACAGCCCAAGGGACGGTAACACGGTTCGAGTAGTCGTGCCA
Source organism: Platygyra sinensis (assembly GCA_019787425.1). NCBI lineage: Eukaryota > Metazoa > Cnidaria > Anthozoa > Scleractinia > Merulinidae > Platygyra > Platygyra sinensis. Next base: position 3,537 of record JAHPZR010053850.1, on the reverse strand, counting down.
TTTAAAGACCAAAACTCAGGCAGAATTTTGTAAAAAAACAAACTTAAGGATTTGAGCCTGAAAGTAAACAAAACCATCCAGCCCGTATTTACCAGCAGAAAAATTGAGCAGGAACTGAAAGTGAAAGAGGCAAAGCCGCCGATCATAAATCAGCAGTGTGTTGTATATAAATTTCAATGTGACCTTTGTGATGAAGGTTATGTAGGCTACACACGCGGACATTTACACAATCGTGTAAAGGGACATAAACAACAGTCCTCGGCCATTGCCAGACACTATAAGAACGCACACGGGACGATCCCTCGGGACCTGCTTAAACGCTTTGAGGTGCTCAAAAAATGTAAAAACAAATTTGACTGCCTAGTGTTTGAAATGTTATTTATAAGAACACTTAAGCCAAGCCTCAATGTGCAATCGGATTCCATTCGTGCTAAAGTATTTTTATAGCCAATTTTCGCACGTGCGTATTATGTTAATTCTTAGCGTCAATCGTTTTTAATACTGTAATTTTAACATCATAGAACAATTTTTACCTTGATAATGGAGTGATGTCTACTCCGAAACCGTCCCCGGTTTAAACTTGTTATCTCTAACTTTTATAGTTTTATTGTTATTATTACAGCAGTAAAAACGGCTGTATGCCATATACAATAAAAGCGACACGAGGCGCCGCAGCGTAGTCCATGAGCCAATCAGTGATTATTATTATTATTAGTATTATTATTATTATTATTGTTATCATTATTATTATTATTATAATAAACCCAGCCAGCAGAAAAATTAAGCAAAATGAGAGCACACATAAAAGCGGTGTTGGTAACTGCTTGACGCCACTTCAAAAATTTCTACTTTTTCTGTACAAATTTATTCATTCTTCCCCAGTTTTTGCATTATAAGATTAATACCAGCGGAGAAAAATCAAAGCCGTTTTTACGTTAACGTTTGAAGTGCCTTTCTTTTTAAGCATACCACACATACACATCAACACATGTTGTTCCATTGTTGTCATCTCAATAAACAATTGGCCCAATCTTGTCCGTACCATATCTGCAAACTCCTGATTGCGTGACACCGGATACCTTATCAATAAGATCTCCGAAGACGAGCTCTGGGGATGTGAGGGTAGTTTCACTAAGACTGTAAAAGTGGTTTTTGACGCACCAGAGCGTGCTTTCAGGTCTCCACCAGTTGGCAGGATGGCTTCATTCTTTGCATTGGTAATGATAGTCATCAAGCCGGCTGGTTCGTATGTGCAACCCAGTAGGATGCCGGTCTGTCTGGGTTGCACTTTATCGAACCCGACTTGCGGACGAGCTTAATTGTCTTGAGAAGTCCAGTCTTTGTAATGCTAAAGGCACCATACTGGCTATCTCGTGCTCCAAAGCAAACAGGTTCTGTGTTTTATCTTCTGCCAGTTCTCTAAAGGGAATTTCACGATAGACATCAGAAATGAAAAAATGAGAGAAATTCTACTGCTAATAATATTGATAATGATAACAATAACGATAATGATACTGATACTGATACTGATAATGATAATAATACTAACAAGACTAACTAAGTAATAAATAAGTAAATAAATAAATAATGAAACAAATAAAATCAATAAATGAAGAAAACAATAAATAATGAATAATAAATGAATTGTTGCCAAGGAACGAACATAAATGGGAATGGTTTCTCGGTAGAATTTAATTTATATTTGTCTAAAAGGTTTAAAATTTAAGAAATTGCGATTAGGCGATTTCAGAGGGAAGTTTTATTTCTCGTAAACGTATAGCACCAACTTTCTTGTCGTGAATATTTGTTTAGAAAGGCCAAATGATTGTTAATAATGTTTTGGTTTTGTTGTGGACAAATTTTTCTAGCTTCGGCATAACTATAATCTCGACGCACCGGCACTGTCATTGAAAAAACAGATATTCCAGCAATGAAAAATTTTAAAACATGGGCTAGCGCATGACTGTTTTAAGCTTTATTTTTTAAAAACTGTATCCACTTTAAAGAATTAAAAAAAAAAAAACTGGCCGTCGAATATCGAGTAAGCAGCTTTCTTCAAAAGCTAGCAATGCTCAGCTCCTAAGAGCTTCAATCTCCGCCGTCACTAAGTACCTAACAACAATGTCACGGCAACCTGTGTCGGAGTTTCTTCGTGTTATGGGCTTCCATGCGAGGCCAAAGTAGAACAATCCGATGGTATTTTCTACACGGAATTCAAGCATTCTCACAGGTTCGAATGGAAAATTTTGCGGAAGAACGGAAATAATTTTTCACTGCCAGGTAACACAAAATTTTGACTTGTAAACCTTTAATAAACAAACATTTTATAAGCTGGTTTCGTATTTCAGGCCAAAAGATCAAATACTCAAATACTCTCGAGAGGTTTCAAGTGATAATAACATACTTGTTTTGGAAATTGATTATCTATGAATTTTTTTACTGGCAAAAGTGTCCGGGCGGGTAAACAAATAAATGCACATATTCAGGGGATTTTCTCCAGGGTACTGGGGTGGGGGCAGGCAGGGTAAGGATTTTGACATTTTTTAACTGAGTTTTTTCAAACGCCACTCCCGGGGTCATGTATTGTCAAAATCTACCAAAAATGCCATGCATTACTGTAGTTAATATATTTTATTTTCTGTATTCTATTTGCAGCTGTTTTTGTCAACAAGCCAATCCTCTGGAGCTACTATATCCCTCTATCACGTGGTTTTGACGCCATCAATGACCGTTCTCAATGTCCTGTAACAATAGACTGGACTAATCAGAGTTTACTCAAAGATTCATTTATTTTGTTGTGCAAATGCAACGGATGGAAGTTTAAACTTCATTCAAGTTTGCAATCCATAAATACCATAAACACTCTATAATAATCTTAACAATTTCACGCAGCTTCCAGAGAGGATGGGTCTTCACATTATAAGGAGTGCATAGTTATGAGGAATGGGCTAATTCAAAGTTAGCAATAAATAAACAATAACCTTATCTGACACGACAATATGCTAGGATATTTGTCCGCGGACGTTATCTCTTTCGAGAAGTGAACAGTTTTTTCGCCCCAAATGGAGGCTATCGTGTTTATTATCCTTCAAAGCTCTTTCGCAACCCGCGCAGTTTTGAAAATTAGGGAATATTCCCGGATATTGCCCTACTTTAGCTGGGGAATATTCGGTCACGTGACGTGTTTAGACCAATCGCGCACGCAGCAAAAATATTTGACAGATTATTTAACAAATAAAGAAGCCTAAGCCGTGTATTACACTGTGATATAACACGGCAGGCATGTCAGAACACGAGATAAATGTAGAAAACACGAGCCACAGAAGAGTGTTTTTTTTTTTATATTTCTCGAGTGTTTCAATTGCCGGAGTGTTTTACACAGAGTAATACACGGCTTAGGCTTCTCATTTGCTTTATGATATAGATTTTACACGCGCACCAAAACAATAAAACGCGCTTTTTTATGTTTTATACTTTGATAAAACATGGGTTTTTGACCAATCAGAGAGCGCGGAGGGTCCTATCTATAGTATAAAA
>JAHPZR010053849.1:0-10021 GCA_019787425.1 Platygyra sinensis | reverse complement strand
CCTGTTTCTGCCTATTATTGAGTGAAAGTCATCAGAAAATCGGCAAAGTGCCAGTGAAATACAAATATTTGAATGGGTTGTGCAAAACTTTGTTTCGGTTTTACCACAAAATTGTCGTAGAACTCCACCGAATACTTGTGTACTCGTGTATGCAACATCCAAGATGGAACCCCTTGTTTTGTAACATTGCTTGAGATGCTACTGGTTATTAATTTGCTCGTTTGTTTTAGAGACCCCTTACTATTTTGCCTTACGATTTGGTTGTTTTAAAACTTTTTGCGCCTACTGTCATGGTAAACTGATCCTACGAACCAAAGTTCCGTTCCTTTGGTACGTCATGATCTGAGCGATCTTGGATCAGAAATCCTGATCCGGATCATCCCAAAGGAACGCACCCTATATTTCGCGCGAAAATTGTCAGTTCTAATTGGTTGATTTAATTGGGATTAGTTGAGTCAATGAGGTGATAAAAGTGGACGGCATTCAAATTACTCAAGGTCGCCAAAACTTTATTTCGCGCGCCCCTACAATACCGCCAACTCGATCTGCAGGCTATGAACCCTTCAATTCCTCGCGTGACACAAGCAAATAATTTAAGGACGTTCGCGCCCAAAAAGTTCCCACGCACAGATTTTTTAAAACTTTGACTGCAGGTAGAAAATGATAAAATTAGATTAAAAACGTAAAAACAATCGGGGGTCACCGAACTCGTTTTGAAGATAAGGCGCAGCCCGGACCATAGCATTTCTAGGATTTCCAGTCATTCGAGGCGATTCTGGCCGGATTCATTACTATCGGCATATATTTAAGTTGAAGAATCATATCTAAGTTATATGTGCTTAAAACAGCAAAAAAAGGCCTATTTGATAGATCTTTGCTACATATGTCATTAAATCAGCCAGAATTAGCCTTAAAAATTACAACTTCTAAGTTACACACACCTGTATCCACGTACCAATTCGGCCCTATTTGAATAGTATATGAGAAATAATTAAAACTTCCCACGTACAGATTTTTTTGTTTTTTAGTATAATGGAAAGAATCAGAAAAGGAAGTGATCTGCCGAAAAAATAGTGGAGGTCACCGAGCATCCAACAAAAAATATTCGCACACAAAGTTAACGCAAAGGTCATCAGCCCTTGATCAGCCCTATATTTTGTTGAGTTTTTGAATCCGTGCGCGCGCTTAAAAATGACGTGGCACGCGCGTGACCAATGAATAGCGTGCGCACTAGAGATGCGCAGTAGCAATGGGCGCGAACGTCCTTAAGTCACGTAATATCAGGTAACGCGCGGATGTAACTGGAAACGAGTCTGCATCACATTCCTCATTTTTCTGCATCCCACTCCTTCAGATGCTTCTAAGTTTACTCAGGGAACTTTACTGGCGTTTTAGGCGATAAGCAAAGTAGCTGAGAGTTCAGAAGATTGATCAGTGCGTTATCGAAGATGTAAGTTACCGTGATATTCACTTGTGTTTGGTGGAAACTTAATTAAGCTGTGATTAACGGAGTTGCCGTTCCTTGCGAATCGCCAGGCATCACCGAATTGCAGAAGTTTCGCGAGAGAAGGTAAGGTTCTTGAGCTTATGTTTTGATGATCAAAGCTCTTAAGTTCATTTTAAAGGCAGATCCTTTCTTTGTCTTTAAAGCAACAAAGCCACAGGTTTAGTCGTGCTGTAAAGTACAAGTTAGCAGTTTAAAAAGCTCTAGATCTTATTTGTCTGCAATCAGACATGAAACACTTTAAAGTGCCACTATGATGAAATTTTTACCTCTTGATTTTTTAGGTGGATCACAAAGAATTCTATAAAAGAATGAAAACGCCGCTTACCGTTTGCAAATCTCTGCATTAGTTCCGGAGATATTTAAGTTTGAAAAATGTGTAAAATATGCAAATGAGATGACTGATGATGTCATTTACTCAACCCAATTTTATATCATGTATATAAATAGAGCTATCTTGGACAATTTGCGGCGCAGAGCATTGAAACTTGGCAGGCTAATAAATCTACAGAAAACACACATAGAGCTATAAAACATTTTGTTCCCATCGCAACTCACTCTTTTCCAGTCCCCACCCACTTGATTTCAATATGTAAGTGATTTACACCCCGAAAAACATTAAACAAGACCACAAACCCAAGCTAACATATTTATATGATTGTTGGATCATGTAGATGAGCACCATTTGCAAATATGAAAATCGGACGCCAAAGGTGGCCAGAAATGCCTTCAATATTGGGGAGGTCTGGAACCCAGTATGTTGCCATAATAACACAACTGTTAAGCTCAAATTGTGGAGCACATTTAGTAGAATCTTACTGCAAAGAATCAAACATTACTGATTCAAATTGGCTGAGATATCCTTTTTCATCATATTTGATCAAAATTTGGTTGAGTGTATGACGTCATCACTTAGCTTATTTGCATATTTTAAAAACTTGAATATCTCTGGAAAATAAAGACACATTTGAAAATATTAAATGGCATTTTTCTTCTCATGCAGGCTACTTGTTTATGGTTTAAAATGGCTTTGATAGAAAAGATGCGATTTTCATCATAGTGGCACTTTAACTTTAACTTTCGACTTATCAGTTATCTGCATAGAGGTGGTACTTGAATTCTGTGTAATATTTTTCTGTTATGTTTTATTAATTTGTATCGAAGTAAAGTTGAGCGTTAGTGATTTTGATGGAAACAAACATTGTATTGGGGATACCATAAGGTTTTGAGGTATTTTAGTGCAGAATTATTATGAGATTGCCTAGGCAAAGAGTGACGACTCGCGTCACATTCCATGAATGACGTAATTGCTTTCACACTCGCTTCAAATCAAGCGCTACACTACAAAAAGGCAATATATTTTGTACTAAATAAAGAGTAAAATATTCATAAGATTTTCACTACATTGAATTTTCACCAGCTTATAGCGCATAAACATCATAATTTGCACCCTTCCCGATCGGCGTTTCTGATTACATTCTTTGCATAGAGTGGTTCGTATTGTGTGATCGTCCGGGTGAGTGTAGTTCTGAAAAGAACTGTTGTTGGTGACTGACGTTTCGACAACCTGAGCGGAAGTCATCTTCAGAGTCAAGTGAATAGTGTTTGTCAGTCGATGTTGTTATAAGTCTGGTCAGTTGAAAACGATTGGTCAGTTAAGCCATGATGTTATTGGCTGAAAGACTCGTGTAAAGTTGGTCATCAGTCATTGGTCAGTTTCGATCTGTCTTTTGTTAGTTAAATTTAAGTTGGTCTGTTAGAAGTCCGGTTGTCGGTTTCGTTTTCGTCGCGGATAAGTCGTTTGTAAGGCGCCGGTAGTTGTTGACATCTGTTAAGAGGTGTTTGTTCTAAGTTAGTGTACCAGCTTTCCAGAGTCAGTCGTTGAAAATAGTTAGTACTGTAGGTTAAGCATTGGGCAGAGTCCCAGTCAATGTTGTGGTTTGTCAGTTGATGATGCACAGCAATGTGATTGTTGACATCACCATTTCTCGTCGCTCAATTGTGTTCAGTCAGTCTTGTCTTAAGGTTTCTGCCAGTCTCACCAATGTAGGAAGCCTCGCAGTCAGAGCATTTGATCTTGTAAACTGCTCCCTGTCTGTTGTTAGGTTCGTCTCGGTCTTTAACGTTAGTCAGTAAGTGTCGTAACGTGGTTGTAGGTTTGTGGGCTACACGGATGTTGTAGGGCTGTAAGATCCGTGAGATGGTCTCAGAAGTGCCCTTAATGTAAGGTATAGTCACTGTAGTAACATGTGTCGGGTTCTGCTCCCTGTGTGTTGTTAGGTTCGTCTCGGTCTTTAACGTTAGTCAGTAAGTGTCGTAACGTGGTTGTAGGTTTGTGGGCTACACGGATGTTGTAGGGCTGTAAGATCCGTGAGATGGTCTCAGAAGTGCCCTTAATGTAAGGTATAGTCACTGTAGTAACATGTGTCGGGTTCTGGTTCGTTGCGTCGGCTTCAGTAGGTCGGTAAATGTTTCGTCTAATAAAGTTAGTGTTGTAGTTGTTTTTAATAAAAACACGTTCAAGGTATTTGTTCTCGTCACGTAAGCTGTCCGGTGTATCACAAACTAGTTGCGCTCGTCTCGTTAAAGTCTTTATAGTTGTGGCTTTGTGTGAAGTCGGGTTATAGGATGATTCGTCAAGTAATCTGCAACTACAACCAGGGTAAACAAAAAAACTTACTTCAAATGAGTGTTCCTATCATCATGTTATCTGGTTTCAGTTTCTTCGGAAAGGTATCGTTGTTTACATCAGGCATTGGATTGAAATAATCACTGTACCTCTCCGATTCCACATTTGTTGAATTCATCTGTGTAGCTAAATAGCCTCTGATAAAAACCACCAACTGAAGTCACTTGGAAGGTTTTACTCTAAAGTTTTCCACTATAAATTCTTCCAATTGACTAACAACACCAGATAACAGTTGAAATAAGTTCATGTTTCTGAATGCACCTGTTTGAATGCCAGACAACTTGCCCCGTGGACAATTCGCCCCAGACAACTCGTCCCCAATCTTCAGACTCGGTAGTTGATAAAAGAACTATAGAATAATTTGTTCGGTAGTGGATAAAAGAACGAAGAATAATTTGTATGACTATAAGTCTTAGGTTCATATATTTAGCAGCTCGTTTGGCTCAGTAGTAGATAAAAGAACGAGGGGCTAGTTGTTTGAAGATCGGGGGCAAGTTGTCTGGGGCGAATTGTCCAGGGGGGAGTTGTCCGGATACCCACTTGTTTCACTGTTAAGTCAACCTGAAGTTTGCACTCTAAAAACTGGCAGCACAAACAGTCTTCTGAACGACCGAGAATAGATCCTTCTGTTGCCGGAAAGACGCGAGGAAAACAAAGTACAGTCACGCAATGTCTTCTGGGTAGCTACATGTATTGAGCAATTTACAGTACCGATCAAAAGAAATCTAACAGGGAACGCTTGACAGAACGCGTTCTGTTGCCGTTCCACATGCATTCCCATTCCTGTTCTGTATCCCTTCCCTACCCGTTCTGTATCCGTTCCATATCCGTTCTCTATCCGTTCTGTTCTGTTCTGATCCCATTCTGCCAGTCTTCCATCGGTAAGCATTTTTGGAACTCGTTCAGAAGAATGAGGTTTCTGAGAACTCATTTACAAGAATGCTTCCAAGGAATCAGCAACACTCAGTGAAAACTTTCGCTGTATGTGTGCGTGCAATAATTCAAACAATGAACTTACATTTTCGTGGTGAAAATGTGAGTTATTGTTACTTGAAAAATATGGGAAGAGGATTGTAATATAACTTCAAGGCCAGTTACCAAATCTTTTTTTGCAAATGATACAAAGCAACCGGTAGTCTGTGTAATTGCCTGAGGCAAAGAAGTAAGGAGCTGGCCAAGCACTTTCAACACCATCAATGAAAAAATGCAAGCAAAAGACGGTGTGGAAACTTTTCAATCCCTTTTCAATCCCAGTCTAACTCGACTCATCATTTCATTTCCTTATTTGGGTATAACTTAGGCTTGTTGACAATAACAAAATGGCCGCTATGAACATGAAATGGACTATAGAACTGAGAAGACGCAGGGAAGATGCTTGTTTAGTGTGTGTAAAAAGAAATGAAAAATGACATGAGATGATTCGTTCCGTTAATTTCTCAAGATCGGATTGTTTTCAAATCCCTGGTAAGCACTCTGATAGAGCTCTGTCAGATAGCGTGACTTACTACAGTGTAGCATGTGTTCTAAAGAATGCGTTCTATAATTATAGTTTGCGTTCCAGAGAATGCTAATTTATAGTTTTTTTGATCCATCACTGTTCCGTATCCATTGGATATCTGTTCTGTATCCATTCTATACCCATTCTGTTCTCGTTCTCGTACTTGTTCTGTATCTGTTCTGTACCCGTTCACGTTTGCGTTCCCTGTTAGGTTTCTTCTGAGCGGTACTGTAGTCTTTTTTCGACATAGGAGACAGCCCCATTCACATTTTATGACTGGGTTCACCTACGGCAACCCAGTAAAAATAAACCCTGTGCAGAGCAAGGGCCGCGCTCGGCCCCAGGCCATGCGGTTAATTAAGCTTATGCTTTAATTGTTGTCATGCATGGTGGCATGTTGTTCCCTTTTGATTTTACATGTAGGTCTCTTGTCTATGACCTTCTTTGCTTCACATGTGTTTCTAAAAGTGTACTCTATGCTGTGTTATTACGAGGAATTTTAAGCTGAGAAGTGCTATTTGATTGTGCTATTCATCCATGTACGTCTGCGTGGTTTCTGCTGTTATGTTACCTGCATGTAAATTTGAGTCCTGTGTAAGCTCCATGACCTTGTACAGCACTCCATGTAGCTTTATTTTAATTGCAAGATAGTTATTAGCTCTGGGGGGAAAAGTTTGAAAATTACTCTGTAGACATGTTCCTTAGTTACTTTTTTATGCTGTGATGTTGGGCTCTGTTATTAAAGGACTTAAAGGCTGTTTTGATGTCGCTTAACATGGCCTTTCTGCCAATATCTCATCCAGGTTTCAAGCAACACCATGAAATTCCTTTATCTAAAACAGTATGTACATGTAACCAGTGTTTTGCGGTTTTGTGTTAAGTTTTGCCCATTTTTGGGCATTTTGGGAAAGAGATAATTTTTCGCAAAGTATGAAACAATGAAGATTTGATGGATTTGGAAAATTGAAATTTGAAAAGAAGAATTAGTAAGATGGACACCAAATAGTCCCCTACCAACCAGGGGCTCTCTTCTGGGAAGGTCAACTGCCTGGTAGTTTTCCCAACCCATTTTAATCTCAACAATTCCCTTTTAATCTACATTTACATGTACTTCAAATTTCACTCCTATTCACGTCAAACCCACCTGAACTGGAACTGTTAAAAATAATTTTTTTTTTGCATCAGCATGATAAGGCCTTTACTTCTTGAGCTCAGTGTTTTGGTAATTACTAACATGTATCTCTTTATTCATTCTGGCACCACATGATTCAAGTGTCACTGTTTATGTGCATAAGTCTGTTGCTTATCATCAGGCTATCAAATCTAGAAACTTTGTAAAACTTTTTGAATGCACCTTCCACCATTTTTTCTCCACATGTTTGCACAAGCTCCTCGCATGCTTTTTGCATGTTGTATCGGTGTATGGATATTACAAAGTGAATTTGTGATTGGCTAAAACTGTAAGAGCTGATTTTACTGAAATCTTGAATCTCTAGTTGCTCGGGTTTGCAGACTGACATTATTAATTTGGCAGAGCCAATAAGTGAGCCTGTAGATAAATCTACTTTCATAGGCTAGAAATGAATGGGTGGATATCCTTCAATTTTATATGGGAAGATAAAGCAGCAAAAAAAAAAAAAAAAGAAACAGTATTAGAGCAAAAGAAATATGGCAGACTTACATGTATATGTAAAATGCAAGACTTTGAGATTATGGCTATGCCCATGGCACTTCTCCACTTGTCCAGGGTTTAAAATTAACTCATTTATTTTTAATAATAACTCATGAAACCCAAAATGGAAGTTATTGGAAGTTATTCACTGACGTGTTTGAAGGTACTGTAATAAACCTGTCTGACATGCTTGTAATCATCTTTAAGTTTCAATCAGTTTCATTTGCTGTTTCATGAATAGCATGCTGGGTATTGTAAACAAAATCCTTGAATCAGTGTTTTCAATCTGTGGAACTGGGTGGCATGTACAACTCCTTGAATGTTAAACTGCATCTAAATTAAAAACAAGTAGAATAAAAGACATTTTTGTTTCTTCTCTTCAGTTCTAAAACAGGTACTGTGTTGATTTTGAAAAGCCAGCAAGTATATATATTTTTTCTTTTAGGTGCATGTAGTCGATAAATAGTTTCAGTCTAGTGAAAATGTCTACATTTGAATGAAAAACTATTTTCTCTCAAATTTTTGGATGACTGCTAATCAATTTTGTTTTAATAATCCATGCCAGTGCCTTAATTAAGGTTATATGTCTTGGAAAACTTGGAATGTATGTTCTGTGGAACACAGACACAGAGACTTTTAGTTAATTACTAGTGAGGGATTCGTTTTTGCAGTAGATACATAACCTTACGGCTTCTGGGAACCTGCAGGGAATTTTTATTGATTCTGTTAATCAATGAAAATGCATTTCAAAAGAGAGGCCATTAATCCAAGCTTTAGAGTAACAAAACCATTGAATATTTTTATCAATCTCTTGACTTCATTAATTTTGGCAAATCCATCATAAATATCAGCCTCAGCCTTTGGCTCTGCCACCTATTTTCAACTCACAATATGGATTTGATGTGAAGTTGCTAGTGATCAAGGTCAATTATATTAGCCTGCAAGCAGGCTTTCAGTGAGGATGGAAAACAAATTCAGCAATCGTGAAACTGAAGAATTTGGAAAGCAAAGCGATTGAGGCAGAGCCTGTTTGCAGGCTACTATAATAGATATATACAGTGTAAGGACTTGTCTTATTAGTTTTTTGGTGTGATGTGATGTATGCCATGTCCAAAATCAAGTTGTCAGCACTTTTCTCAGAGCTCTCAAAGTGATTTGATTTCAGACTGCGATGTTGCAATTAGGCTCATGAATTGGTGATTACAGAAAATCTCCATATGCTACCATGGGTAGTATGATTATTTTACCCTTCCCCCTCTGTTGCCTATGAAAATTCAAAAATGCTATCAGTGATGCCCTAATGTGCCCTCCGAGTTCCAAAATTGTTAACTCCCTCCCTCTCATATACAGTGTATACAGTGTATTTTCATTTTTATGTCAACCCTCTGGAATTCCTTGTGTGAAACCCTATGACTTACAGCAAAAGTCAGATTTATTTTTGGTAAAAATTTTCAGTCAACTGTGTACAGGCTCAAAATTGCGACTGATACAATCATGTTAGCTTACCGGTAATTTGCGACTTAATGGGTTTTAAAGATCCTCCAAACCTTCTCACTTGATTTTTAGTGATACTCCAGGATTTGTGTACAATTTAATATTAATATTTGTTTTCTCACCAACATTAGGGTTCATTCATTGATCAAATACTTTTAAGCACCAGTAACAACTTGCATTTGGAGCAGTAGCTACTTGTACAGGTGAGTTTTATTTTTAACTGCTGTTTTGATTGATCGCTGTGTGCTTTAGGCACCTGCCATCCCAGGGTTGGACATTATTAGCACTCGCCCGCTTGCCCAGGTGAGTGTCTAAAGTGTCGGGCGAGGCAAAAAACGGTTCACTTGCCCGTTTTGTGAGTGTGATTTTTCATTGCCAAGAAATTAATTAAACCGCAAAATAAACGATGTTTTTTACATTCTGTTTTGCCAATAAATTTCTAAACACAAACTTACCATTGTCCATTTCTATTTTGCAAAGTTTTGTATTCAAAACTACGCAATAAATTGGTGCTGAAGCACAACATTGGGGGTCACAAAAAAGTAAACAGCAATGGCTTCCTCGTAGTGATACTTACATAACGTGTGATACTAGGGGTGGCGAATGGTACCCGGAAAATTCAGGGTCTCGGGAAATTTTTGTTCCAATCTCGAAATCTTGGAGGTGTTTTGAAGGAGTCTCGAAGTCTCGTTTTCTTGTGTTTCTTCGCATCTTGGATTCTCGAATTTCTGGCCGCGAGACCAGCTGCGTGTTTTACATTGTAAGTAGTTCTCATTTTTTTTTTCCATTACTACATGTTCTCTCCATACAGGAGGATTCCCTTATAGCTGTGTGTCTTAAGTAGTTCTCGTTTTTTTTTTTCCATTACTACATGTTCTCTCCATACTCAAGGATTCCCTTCTAGCTGTGTGTCTTGAGTGGTCTTTTTTTGTAAACAAAAAAAACGGTTGAAAAGCCTAACTATACTACATCCCCGGCGGTATTCATTTAATTGACTTACTACATATAAAAGACAATTGAAGAACATGAGAGCATACGAACGTACTATTGCCACAGTAAGAAAGAATTGAAGAACTTAAAGGCCATATGAATGTACTAACTTTACATGAAAAAAGAATTGAAGAACTTAAGGACGGTGCTTACTAAATACAAAGGTTTTTGCGC
>JAHPZR010053848.1:0-12500 GCA_019787425.1 Platygyra sinensis | reverse complement strand
CGTCTGTCAAGTCTTTAAAAGTGTTTTTCACGCAAAAAAATCTATTGAATTCGTATTTACGTTAGTCAGAGATTCAAGCCCATGTCATTTTACTTTCTTCTTTTGCGTCTTCCTGTCTCTAGCGATGTGACACAGTCACGTTTTCTCGGAATCTTAAAATATTCTTAAAAGCATTAAAAAATGTTAGAGAGTTTTGGCCCTTTTTCAAATCTGACTTATGCATTTCCGGGTAAGATATTATCAAATAGACCTTTTTCGCTTGTACATTTTGTTTTCCCAATACAGATCATGTGATGATACTCAGGAGATTTGATCCTTTGTCTTGTTCATTAAAAAGAGTACATGCAGACATATTCATGCTTGCATGTACCTTTTTAATGAACAAAACAAAGGATCAAGTCTCCTGAGTATCATCACATGATCTGTATTGGGAAAACAAAATGTACAAGCGAAAAAGGTCTATTGGCCAGTGCGTATATTGGAGATTCTCGCTCAAGTCATTGATTTTGCTTGTTTTTTAACTTTCTGGGTCTAGCGATGTGCCACTCTCGCCATTTTGGTCTCAGAATCCGAAACTTAATTTATTTCTGAAAGATGTCAGGTATGGCCCTTCATTAAACCTTCACACTTGTAATTCACTCCTGGAATTCTTTCGAGAGAGTGGCGTAGGCTGAAAATTTTTGCTTTTGTCAATATTTCTTTTCTGGCGGATCATCGCGCCTTTACTGATGTGGCACAACCGCGTTTTTTGCCTCAGAATCCCAGGATCAATATCAGTATCTGGGCAACTGCACACCTACCCCTCCCCTAACCCAACAGTAACATTAACTTATTAACTTATTATAACATGTTGGGTTAAGGCCGATTTACACAGTACGATTTTGTCGCATACGGCAAGCTTATGACAGGCCTACGACATGAATTGTTTCATGTAAATCAAACCTACGACTCGCTTACGACTGTTGTGTACGTCAAAAAAATTGTTGTAGGATTTGAAAACATTTTTCAAAACGCTGCGACAATCGTAGCCGAAATCTATAGAACATACGTATTTTGTGACAAACTCCTACTGAGAAGGGGACGAAGGAGAAGTTTTCTTGCGTCAAAATGGGGGACAAAGTGTGTTGTTGACTGGTTCACATTAAGTCGTTTCTCGAAAAGTACGGAACGGATTAAAGCGAAAAACATCTCGTTAGAAAGTTTTTTCGAAGCGTAGGACAGCTAAAATATTTGTTTACGTTCATTTGAACTTTTTCGCTCCGTAAATCCCGGCGCAAACGTTTGCATATTTAATTTTGTAAGTGAAAATTTCGTACGCGTGTAAATGATCCCAAGTCATATCGTAGGCCTGTCGTAAACTTGTCGCATGCGTCAAAGTCGTACCGTGTAAATCGGCCCTTAGGGGAGGGGTAGGTGCGCAGTTGCCCAGATACTGATATTGATCCGAATCCCACATTATGCTGAGCTTTCCTTCAGAAGACGCCAGTTTTGGCGCTCTGTTAAACTTCGAAAACCTTTATCACGCGAAAAAATTGTGTTGAATTCGTATTTGGGTTAGTCAGAGATTTAAGTCCATGTCTTTCTACTTTCTTCTTTTACGTCCTCCTGCGTGTAGCGATGTGCCACGGTTGCGTTGTTGGTCTCGAATTCTTAAAGTGTTTATAATCGGTTTCAAAATTTTAACACTCTTTTCCCTCCTTCAAATCTCCACCACTGCGTTTCTTGGGTAATATTTTATCGAATTAGTGAGTGCGCGGATTGGAGATTCTCGCCCCAGTCATTGTTTTCTCTTCTCGTTCGACTTGTCGGGTCTAGCAATGTGCAACTCTCGCCATTTGCTTTCGCCATATCCGAATCTATCCTTAATGGTTTATGAGAGATGCAAGTTTTGGCCCTTCGTTAAATCTTTATACTTGTACCTCACGAGTGGAATTCTTTTGAATTGGACAGTGCGCGGGTTAAAAGTTCTCGCTGATATCTTTTTTTCTTTTTTGTTCAAAGTGGATTGTTTGAATATTCTCGGGCACATCATTGTTTTCTCTTCTCGTTCGACTCGCGGGTTTAGCAATGTTCCACTCTCGCCATTTCGGTTTCAGAATCCGAAACTGTTCTTAATGGATTTCTGAAAGATGTCAGTTTTGCCCCTCCGTTAAATCTTTACACTTGTAATCATGCGTGGAATTCTTTGAATTGGGACAAGGCATGGGTGGAAAAATTCTTGCTGATTTTTTTTTTTTCATTTTGGCGCACATCCTCGCGCCTTTACCGCTGTGACACAACCGCGTTTTCCGAATCAGAATCTTAAACTAGCGATGTGCCGCAGTTGTGCTTTTGGTCTCGAAATCTTGAAGTGTTGTGAATAGGTATCCAAATTTAGCCAGTTTTAGCCCTTCTTCAAATATTGACTACTGCGTTTCTCGGGTAATATTTTGCCGATATAGACAGTGCGTAGATTGGAGATTCTCATCCAAGTCATTTTTTTTCTCTTCTCGTTCGATTTGCCAGGTCCTGGCGATGTGCCACTCTGGTCATTTCGGTAATGTATTTCTAAAAGATGCCAGTTTTTGGCCCTCTGCTAAGTCTTCACACTTGTAATTCACGCGTGGATTTCTTTTAAATTGGACAAATTTCTTGCTGATGCCATTTTTTTTTCCTCGTGCATCCTCGCGCCTTTACCGTTGCGTCGCAGCTGCGTATTCGGGATTAGAATACTAAACTATGCTTAATGTGTTTTCGAAAGGTGCTCGTTTTGGCGATCTCTGACATCTTTAAAATGATTTTTTACGAACAAATTGCTTTGAATTCGTATTTGCGTTAGTCAGAATTTCAAGCCCATATCATTCTTTTTGTTCTTTTGCGTCCTCCTGCGTCTAGGGATGTGCCACAGTCGTGTTTTTGGATCTCAGAATCTTAAAGTATTTTTATTAGGTTTTCAAATTTAGCCGGGCTATGGTTTACTTCAAATCTTTCCCTGTGCTTTTCTCGCGTAGTATTTTAGCGAATTGGACAGTGAGTGGATTGGAGATTCTCGCCAAGTCATTGTTTTCTCTTGTCACTGGACTTGTCGGGTCTAGCGATGTGCCACTCTTGTCATTTCGGTTTCGGAATTGGAAACTTTCCTTAATGGATTTCTGAAAGATGCCAGTTTTGGCTTACCGTTTAATCTTAACACTTGTAAATCACGCGTGGAATTCTTTCGAATTAGACTGTGCGTGGGTAAAAAATTGTGGCTGTTGTCATTTTTTTTCTTTTTGTCGCGCTTCCTTGTGCTTTTACCGATGTGGGACAGCCGCGTTTTCAGCCTCAGAATCCTTAAGCATGCTTAATGGTTTCTGAAACATGCCAGTTTTTGGCCCTGTGTGAAATCTTTAAACGTGTTTTTTACGTGATAAATTTTATTCAGTCGGCGATTGAATTCCATGTCATTTTACTTTCTTCTTTTGAGTCTTCCTGCCTCTGCTGGACGTGAGACAGTCGTGGTTTCGGGTCTCGGAATCTCAAAGCATTCTTGAAAGGTTCTCAACATTTAGAGAGTTTTAACCCTTCTTCAAATCTTCCCTCTGCATTTTCGGGTAAGATATTATCCGGCGAATTGGCTAGTGCGTGGATTGCAGTTTCTCGCTCAAGGCTCTTCTTAATTGGCGCTTGTAATATACGTGGAATTCTTTTGAATTGGACAGTGCGCTTGTTTGAAAATTCTGCCTGATGTCATTTTTCCTTGTTTCGCGCATCCTCGCTTATTTACCGATTTGCCACAGCCGCCTTTTCAGCATATACCTTTAAATTTGTTTTTTTACCCGAAAAGAATGCTATTGAATAGGACTTCCTTAGTGAGAAATTGAAATTAATCTTATTTTACTTTATTCTTGCGCGTATTACTGGGTCTAGCGATGTGCGACTGTTGCGCTTTCGCCTTCGAAATCTTAAAGTATTCTTAATAAGTTTTGAAATCGTTCCAGTCTCAGCCCTCCTTTAAATCTTTACATCTGCGTTTCTCGGGCAATATTTTGCCAAATCGGACAGTGGGTGGATTGGAGATTCTCGCCCAAGTCATATTTTTTTTATTCGTTCGACTTTGCGGGTGTAGCGATTTGCCACTCTCGCTATTTCGATTTCAGAATTCGAAACTATTCTTAATGGTTTTCTGTAAGATATAAAGCTTCCAGCGCTTCGCATTTAAAATAGAAAGATTAAGCATGCATGACGTTACGTCAAACGAAATGAAACGTTTGCCGTCGATCTAACAGACGAGTGCTCAGTCATCGCGAACGCAGAAGGGTGGTATGACCATGGTCGAGTAGGGAAGAAGGCGAGACAAGGGCGGTATGCTCGTTCCATTCACCTTTCGGCTAAAGTGTTTCGCCTCAGAATTCCTGCTGAACAACAGACAGACTGCCAACAGTCTATTTTGATTCAAGTCAGTTTCGTGAATAATTTGTTCTTACTTGGTTTCTGATTGGCGCTAATTATTTCCGACCCTATTTCTCACCGCTGGAATAAGACCTAAGTTAACTAAGTTATGTTTTGGTTTTTTCATATCGTCCATGCCCCGTAAATTAATTATCAAAGTAAAAACCTATTAGTTAAAAATATGTAAGCAAGGTGGTTTGAAATTTGACTTTTCAAAGTGAACTCAAATCGTAGTCGACAAGTCGGAAAACCCTAAACCTGATTTAGTTAAACTAATTAAGTTGGTATGAATAGATCATTAGTCTGTGAACCAGTCACTGAGAGAAGCAACATAAGTGCAGTAAAAATTACTCAAAGATTTTATCCAGTAGTAAGCTTTTGACTGGTTGCATGATACTGTCTATTTTTATGGCCTTTTTAGATTTTTTCTTGCTATTAGCAGAGATTCAGAGCGTATCTTTCTGTATTCCTGACTGTGTCTGAATGAATACAGGTGATCAATCGACTTTTCAAGCTTTGGAGCAATCGTACCCTTGTTCATAAAAATCTATCTGCGTTGCATCAAATGTAGGAGCAAAGGTTTGTACTGAAAATATATCAACCCGCACTTTGCTTTGAAAAGAGGCCCTCTAAAAATTTGTTTTGCGTTTTAGGCTGCAACAGGTCTAGGCGGTTTAAGAGAGCGATTCGCAGTTCCCAATGATAATTTTTGGAATCTGCTTTCAGTTTCGGTGCACGTAACACTTGTGTCATATTATGTCGTCACTTTTTCGTGACTTCATATCTCGTGGCAACCAGATTTTTTTTGTATACTGTTTCAGTTTCAGTGACCTCACGAAACTACAACCAACAGATGTGACAATGTATTTCATCAGTCAGGCATCTAAGTGCTTAAAAATAGCTTTTCCCTGTCAATACATTCCTATTAATTCAGTGTTGTTGAGGATGTGGGGCTTTGTAGAGACTATTTTGTTTTGATTCCCTGATTGTTTTGTTGGAGCTTAAACCAACAGGGATCACCCTAACCACGGATTGCTCAGTGGGGAAGGAGCTTGTCGTATGATTTTGAATAGGAGTCCTGTGAGTCAAATTCAACGCTTAGACGCGTCTACCCCCTACCTTCTCCCCCCTTAGAGTTCACGTCACTATTTTGGTTCTTGTGTCTTTTTTCGCGTCTCAATCAAAAGAGTGTGCGAAAAGAAAACTCAAGTCGTGGTTGGGTTGTCTACATCCTGACAACATATTTAAATCTGTCTTCTTTGAATATCTTGAAATACTTGGATCATTTTCGTTTCCAAAAAAATTAAAATACTTTTTGCAAGGTGACAGGTTCTAGTTGGAATTTACATCATATTTTCGACAAAACCAGATAATGTAACTAAAACACTTTTGAAAACTTTTCTTGCGCCTCTAAATGGATTTAAAATAAAAATTTGAAAGTAATGGTTATGCAAAACATATAAGCTTGAATTGAAATTAACCTGGAGCAGAATAATTTCAGTAATCTCTAAACCGCTTACTAACGCCTTTTATGTAAACAATTCAGGATGGAGGATCATATGTGCCAATCTCACAATAAATACAAAATGATATAGGTAGCATTTCACAATTTCAGTTTTTTTGAAAAGTGTAAAAAATGTCCAACTTGAAAATTTCGTTTTCTAATTTCCTCGTGTAATGTCTAATTTTATGACTTATTTACAGATATCCGGTGTTTTGCTTTCCAAAGTAAACAGTATAGAACAAACCTGACAGTTAAGTTCACTCCATTCTAGGAATACAAACTGGTCTTCAGGCTTTTATTTCAACATTCACTGAACATTGGCGAGGTGAGTACAACTTGTCTTGAATTGTTGGCCTTGATTTTATAATCTTAACGAGTTAAACTAAATAGGGAAATTTTTGTTTTTCGCCAAGGTATAAATACTTACCGTTAAGTTTAAAGAAAAGCTCATAACAATAGAGGGTAATTACGAAACGTTTTACTGTTTAACCGCTTATACGCTAAAGAGAGAATATCGGTATTTGCGGTGACTAGAAACATTTGCTCTTCTATTTTGCTGTTGGACTGATTTAAGGACTTTAGAAAAGAAACAAAACAAATTAAGACTCATGTTTTTCATTTGTAATTCACCGTACACGTCATTCCTCAACTCTCTGTAAAGAAATTTATTCGCAAATGGACCTGAATGATCAGGTCGACTTAAACGAGGTTGAATTTATTCATGAAAAATTTCTTAAGGTGATTTGTACATTCCAATATTTTATACTTTGAGTGTTTCGGAAATGTCAATTACAAAATAGAGAAATTGAACTTGTATACACAAAATGAATTTCGGCCTTCTAAAGCAAGCACTATTTCATCATTAATCGTATCTATAACAAAATTCTCGATTTGATTGGTTCCTCTGCACGCCTATTTGTCACGTCTTCGGTGAGCGATCACGTGGGTGTCCAATTACGGGTATCCAATATATTTTTTGTACCCATGTGATTCGTAAGCCAATTATGCACGCGTTATGGTTTCCCTCTCAATGTTTCTTTTAGTTCTTCAAAATTATACGTAAACTTATCAAAAGCGCTGTAGTTCCCAAAATACATTTTTAACTCAGAACTCTGTTATAGAAATGATAAATTCGTAATTACAATTCAGGGAGTAATCGTGCTCATAATTTTAAGTCGGCCTCGCGTTTCGGGCGAAGAATCGCATACACTTCAATCACACGAGCGCGAAGCGCGAGGCCGATTTGAAATGGAAGACTTTCGAAAACGAAACGCAAATCAACAAGACTAATTACGGAACGATGTTTTTCATGTCAAAACAAGTCAGCCTGCCAAAAATAACCTCGATCCTGCAAGAAATCAAAATAGGCCCAAAAAGCGATATACGCTCTTTTGCACGCAAGCCTTCAGATTACGAGACCGACTATTCCCTGAATTGTTCTCCACTCGGTCCAAATTACTCTAACTTGTTTATTTAGTCCATCAGACCTGAAGATATAATGCACATGTTTAGAATGCTAATTTTCTCAAACTTCGCCATTTTAAGTCCCCACTCTTCCTCGTAATAACACAAAGCTCATTACGTAATACGGTAAAAATTCTACATTCAACCTTATTTGGTTATTTTTCAGTTACAAGACTTCCCGAGGAAAGCGTCATGAATTACTCAGAAGAAATTTTACATGCTATATTCGTGGCGGTAGTTGTTGCAAATTTCTTCTCAACACTAGTCGTGCTTTAAAAGCCATCGAGTTATGCAGAGAAAGCTTAGTTTTGCTCAGTAACAAAGTGCTGAGTGTAAATAAGCCATTACAGCAAAAATTTCACGGAATAATCTATCATACCATGTTTGAGGCGTACCGTCGTGTTAGCGATCACACCAATGCAAGCGCTTACGGAAGGAACTTCTCATCATTCACCGCGAGTGTGGTGATACAGTCCAAGAGGGTGAGATTAGCATAGCACTGGCACAGATATATCAGAGTCAAAGTATGTATGCTGAGGCAAAAGAACTTTATGAGACAGCAATCACTATAATGCAAAGAACTGGTAACAGAAGAGGAGAAGCAATCGCTACTGGAGAGCAAGGAGAAGTGCTTCATTCTCTCGGTAAATATATCAAGGCTAAAGAATATTATGAAAAAGCACTTGCGATCAGCGCGGACATTGGTGACAGAGAAGGACAAGGAACACGGTATGTAAACCTAGGAAATGTGTTTTCTTCTCTCGGTGAATACGTCAAGGCTAAAGAATATTATGAAAAAGCACTTGCGATCAGCATGGACATTGGTGACAGAGAAGGACAAGGAACACGGTATAGAAACCTGGGGAATGTGTTTTGTTCTCTCGGTGAATACGTCAAGGCTAAAGAATATTATGAAAAAGCACTTCTGATCAGCACGGAAATTGGTAACAGAGAAGGCGAAGGAGATTGGTATGGAAACCTGGGACATGTGTTTCGTTCTATCGGTGAATACGGCAAGGCTAAAAAGTATTATGAAAAAGCACTTGCGATCAGCATGGAAACTGGTGACAGAGCAGGCGAAGGAGCACGGTATGGAAAACTGGCAAATGTGTTTAGTTCTCTCGGTGAATACGGTAAGGCTAAAGAATATTATGAAAAAGCACTTGCGATCATCACGGAAATTGGTGACAGAGCAGTAGAAGGAACGTGGTATGGAACCTGGGAAATGTGTTTTGTTGTCTCGGTGAATACGTCAAGGCCAAAGAATATTATGAAAAAGCACTTGCGATCAGCACGGAAATTGGTGGCAGAAAGGAAAAGGAGCATGCTATGTAAATCTTGGAACTGTGTTTTTTTTCTCGCGGTGAATATGTCAAAGCTAAAGAATATTATGAAAAAGCACTTGCGATCAGCACGGAAAATTGGTGACAGAGCGACAGAAGGAACATCGTATGGAAACCTGGGAAATGTGTTTCGTTCTCTCGGTGAATACGTCAAGGCTAAAGAATATTATGAAAAAGCACTAGCGATCAGCACGGAAATTGGTAACAGAGCGGAAGAAGGAAAATCGTATGAAAGCCTAGGAACTATGTTTCGTTCTCTCGGTGAATACGTCAAAGCTAAAGAATGTTATGAAAAGCACTTGCGATAGCACGGAAATTGGTGACAGAGCGACAGAAGGAACAGCGTATGGAGGCCTAGGAAATGTGTTTCATTCTCTCTGTGAGTATGTCAAGGCTAAAGAATATCATGAAAAAGCACTTGCGATCAGCACGGAAACTGGTAACAGAGCAGGAAAAGGA
Source organism: Platygyra sinensis (assembly GCA_019787425.1). Classification (NCBI taxonomy): domain Eukaryota; kingdom Metazoa; phylum Cnidaria; class Anthozoa; order Scleractinia; family Merulinidae; genus Platygyra; species Platygyra sinensis. The sequence goes on along the minus strand of JAHPZR010053848.1, from coordinate 3,320 downwards.
AGATGGTATGGAAGCCTGGGAAATGTGTTTAGTTCTCTCGGTAAATACGTCAGGCTAAAGAATATTATGAAAAAGCACTTCTGATCAGCACGGAAATTGGTGACAGAGCAGGAGAAGGAGCACGGTATGGAAAACTGGGAAAAGTGTTTAGTTTCTCTCGGTGAATACGTCAAGGCTAAAGAATATTATGAAAAAGCACTTGCGATCAGCACGGAAATTGGTGACAGAGGCGACAGAAGGAACATCGTATGGTAGCCTAGGAAATGTGTTTCGTTCTCTCGGTGAATACGTCAAGCTAAAGAATATTATGAAAAAGCACTTGTGATCAGCACGCAAATTGGTAACAGAGCAGAAGAAGGAAAATCGTATGGAAGCCTAGGAATAGTGTTTGGTTCTCTCGGTGAATACGTCAAGGCTATAGAAACATTATGAAAAAGCACTTGCGATTAGCACGGAAATTGGTGACAGAGCAACAGAAGGAACATCGTATGGAGGCCTAGGAAAAGTGTTTCATTCTCGCTGTGAATACGTCAATGCTAAAAAATATTATGAAAAAGCACTTGCGATCAGCATGGAAATCGGTGACAGAGCGACAGAAGGAACATCGTATGGAAGCCTGGAATAGTGTTTCATTCTCTCGGTGAATACGTCAAGGCTAAAGAATATTATGAAAAAGCACTTCTGATCAGCACGGAAATTGGTAACAGAGAAGGCGAAGGAGATTGGTATGGAAACCTGGGAGATGTGTTTCGTTCTCTCGGTGAATACGGCAAGGCTAAAAAATATTATGAAAAAGCACTTGCGATCAGCATGGAAATTGGTGACAGAGCAGGAGAAGGAGCACGGTTTGGAAAACTGGGAAATGTGTTTGGTTCTCTCGGTGAATACGTCAAGGCTAAAGAATATTATGAAAAAGCACTTGCGATCAGCACGGAAATTGGTGAGAGAGAAGGCGAAGGAGTATGGTATGGAAGCCTGGGAAATGTGTTTCATTTTCTACGGTGAATACGTCAAGGCTAAAGAATATTATGAAAAAGCACTTGCGATCAGCAAGGAAATTGGTGACAGAGCGACAGAAGGAACATCGTATGGAAGTCTAGGAATAGTGTTTCATTCTCTCGGTGAATATGTCAAGGCTAAGAATATTTTATAAATGCACTTCTGATCAGCAAGGAAATTGGTCACCAGCCAAAAGAAGCACAAACGTACCTGATGCTCTCAACTGTGTTTCTTGATCTCAGAATACCTAAAGAGAGTAATCATATCATGATAATGCACTTGCGATAAGCCTTAAAACTGGTGATAAGAGCTTAGAAGCAAAGTGTCATCTAAAAGAAGGTGATTTTCATAGATTTCTTGGCGATAAACATAAAGCTAAAGCCAGCTTCCAGAAAGCACTTGCAATTGCAGTTGAAATTGGTCAAAGAGATTTAGAAGCAAGTTGTTACCTCAGCCTTGGGAAGGTGTTGCAGTCTGCTGGCAGTAATGACGTGGCCGAGGAATATCTTGAGAAGGCACTCTCAATAGCTGAAAATATTGGAAACGCTGAAATTGAGTTTTCTTGCTATTGTGATCTACATTGTCGAAGTTATTGCAAAACAACTTCCAGGAAGCTATTACCCTTTTGTTTCGAAGTATTGAAAAATCCGAAAAAATGCGAGGTTTTCTTCAAGACAGCGATCAACTTAAGATTTCCTTTGCAGATATGCATGTTTTTCCCTATCAGCAGCTCAGTGAATCGTTTTGTGAAACTGGAAATCTTAAGGATGCTCTTAATGTTGCAGAGCTTGGAAGGGCTAGAGCCTTAGCAGACTTGATGGCAACTCAGTACTCTGCTGAAACACTCATATCAGCTGACCCACAATCATGGACTGTTGTTGAAGATGTCATGAACAAAGAAAGTAACTGTACTTGTCTGTACATCTCTTATTTTCGTCAAACAGTGTCTCTGTGGATTCTCAAGACAAGCGGAGTCATTCAGTTCCGTAAACTTGATGTGGATAAAAACACTCTTCACACAAGATTAGCAGAGATTGCTAAAGATTTGGAGAATTTTTTGCTATCATGGCTGAAAGCTTTGTAAACTTTGGTAATTTACCTAGGGAGCTCTGCGAAGATCGATCCTTGAATGACAATAACATCGAAACAAATCCTGAATCTTGTCAGGAAGAGAGCCATGAACTTTGCGACAGGGTAAGCCTGGAATACGGATGATCCAGAACCGAGTCTAACATTGTTCTACGAACTGCTCGTCAATCCTGTATCCGACTTACTTGACGAACCTGAAATCGTCATAGTTCCTGATCGCCACTTGTACCGTGTTCCATTTCCAGCTTTACTCAATGAAAGTAGGAAATATTTATCGGAGCGTTTCAGAATCCGCGTGGTTCCTTCTTTGTCGACGCTGAAGCTCATCCAGGACAGTCCTGCAGGACTATCACTGTCAGACTGGTGCTCTGGTAGTGGGCGATCCTGATGTTGGTGTGGTGTTTTACATGGGAAGTAGCTTTCAAATTTTAAACCATTGCCTGCTGCGAGAAAGGAAGCAGAGATGATCGCACGACGGCTGGGCGTTTGGCCTTTGTTAGGACAGGACGCAACAAAGAAGCGGTACTTGAGAAGCTGAATTCCGTGAGTCTGATACATATTGCTGCACATGGTAATGCTGAAAGAGGAGAAATTGCTCTTGCCCCTCTACATCCGGTCCCAACAGGATCTACTACCGGGATTCCACAAGAAGACGACTACCTTCTGAAAATGTCCGACATTTCAAAAGTCAAAGTGCGAGCTAAACTGGTGGTACTAAGCTGTTGCCACAGTGGCCGTGGACAAATTAGAGCCGAGGGAGTTGTTGGAATCGCTCGCGCGTTTCTAGGAGCCGGTGCACGCTCAGTGTTGGTGGCACTGTGGGCTCTAGAAGACAGTGCAACAGAGAAGTTGATGAGTCGTTTTTACGAGAACCTTGTTCGTGGAGAAAGTGCCAGTGCATCTCTTCACGCAGCCATGAAGTGGATGAGAGATCACGGACTTTACCGAGGTTTCCAGGTGGGCACCGTTTATGCTGATTGGAGATGACGTGACATTTGCGTTTGAAGAATAAAGGTATGTTTCTAACAGCGAAGAAAGGATTTCTTAAATTTGGTTAGTCAGTAACGTTACCGATATGACTTAAACAAAAATTGAAACTCCCGACTTTTGTTTTTGAATTGTGTTTACTAAGGGCAAAATGTAGCTTGAACATAAATGAGCTATAGAAGTGAATCAACATATTTTCATTTCCAATTATTGATAAAATCGTTTTTTTAACAAAGGACTTTCTT
>JAHPZR010053847.1:0-25710 GCA_019787425.1 Platygyra sinensis | reverse complement strand
GAGTACAACAACGTGTAACTGTCTTGTTAGCACGGTAAAAATTAGCGCGAAACAATTATAAAATAACACGGCCAGTATATTTGACTCGTATTACTTCTCTGCAAGCGGTGAGTATCCAGCTTTTTCCGGTGTAATTTCTCCAGGGACCCCGATACGGTTCAATTTGCATAGAGCAAATTGACCTGTGCCTCCCTACGGTTGAGGGCGACTTTGTCGTGATGAAGCGGTCGCTAAGCCAACGATTTTGAAATCCGTGCCCAAGATAACTCATAACGGATCGAGACGAAGCAGAAATGGGCAGCCAGCGTTCGAAAACGAGCGGTTTTCGGGCGGATAAGGTAAACCTTGGAGCCCGAGGCGAAGCAAGGAGAAAGAAGAATTATCGAAGGCTGCCGTGAGGCAATTTTGGCGAGCTCCGAGCATTTTAGTGGAATTTATGGAGCTTCGAGTGCGAACCGTCGGCCGACCTGGTCGCCAGCCTTTCGTTTCTCTTTAATGGAAAGCAAACCTGGAAAAGTTTAAATCGTCAAAATGGCTTTAGAACGACTTTAGAACGACTCAGCTGCCACAAAGACTTCAAAATAACACAGGCACGGTCTAAGGTAAGCTTCTTTTATTTAAATACTTTGCTACAAGTTGAATTTAGAGCGATTTTCAAACCATTTTCATACATTCTCATAAATACAAAACGTAACGCAATACTGTCACGTATGTAAATCACAAACAACGTCTGGGCCGCCTGTGGATTTACGAGCATTATGATGGTGCAAACAAAGTGCAAATTGAACAACACTGAGTTGTTCGTCAAACTGTTCTATATTCAGAGCAGAGAAAGTGGCAACAAAAAGTACTATGAAGGAAACAAAGAGAACTTGAAAAACTGTGTGAAAATATAATGTTCGTTAGAAAGGAGAAGGCAGACTCATGAATGAATGCAATAAAAACAAAAAATTGTGTCCATAAAAGGCCGACCTAATCAGGGCTCGACATCAATGGCTGCCCGCTTGCATGGGGCAACTAAAAATTTCATCAGGGCCACTGACTTTTAGATCCTACAGTACATGAAGTTGCCCGATCTGGCAGTTGTAGGTTAACATGAAAACTCAGAAACTTTCTATTGTGAGATCCCTTATTGTGAGATCCCTTATAGGGAGAAAAACTCAAAGTGAAACAGGCTCCCCGAATAGCAAATTGCTTCAGCCAAGTTTGTAGCAAACTTTGGGAATTTCAAACGAACTTTGGAAATCGTTTCTCAAAAGTTCAGTGAAATGCACTGTAAAATTCTGTTTAATAGTTCATTCTAACGCATATCTGGTGATATTCTTTGAGTAACACTCAAGAAGCGAGATTAAATGCAGTACTGAAGTCCCACCAGTTTTAAGCTACATGGCCGACTTACAGTGTGTATTTGTTCAAGCCTGAAACATGCCACTGAGTTTGTCTAGACATGTCTAGACAAGTCGTTACAGCACGATTCTATAGTACACGTGAATTAAAAAGCACTTAACATGAGATTTTCACTCACGAATGAAGAAAATACTCAGAGTTAAAACCTATTTCGATTTGGCTTTACAAGGAGCAGTTGTTCAGATGGTGAACCAACCAATAAGTGGAAAAAAGATGGAGAAGGAAGCATTCAAGGAGGTGAATCTTCAACACAGTCGAAAGGTTCCTGTTTTGCAGATATAGCTTTTAAAGGGCCAATGTCACGCTATTTGGCAACATTATAAAAAGCTAGAAGGTGTCTTTGCATCAATTGAATTCCAAAACTAATGATCTGGTTTTGTTATTAATGACTATTTGAAGGTACTGAAACTGTTTCCTGTCGCCTGTCCCTACAGATGGCATGGATGGAAGTGGATTGAAACTTGAAAAAATTGGCCAATTTTTTCAAGTTTTGATGTTTCATGTTCCAAAAATCCTCAAGAAATTTTTTATGGTTAGCCCTCTCTGATAAAATTCATTTGACATCTTTGTCGCTGCTTTACAGAAGCATTTGGTTTATGATTAAAGCCTCGAAGTAATGATCTACATGTAAGCACAGACTTGACCCAAAACAGCAGAATCCTTGTGACACCGGTCCTTTCATTAGCCAATTTGTTTGTACCGAATGTTTTGGGCAACTAAAATTCTTCCTCGGGCAACTAGATAGTAAGGCTTTGTTGCCCAAAGGGCAACCAACTTAAAAAGTTAATGTTGACCCCTACTGAATTTTCACAGAAAGAGTACAACAGCAGCCACCTTATGGCCACCCCTTTACCGTACATGTTTCTTCTAAAAGTACACACACTGAGAAAACACTGGATATTTTTTTTTTTTTCTCACAAAATATTTTTAACCAAACTTTTCTCCGGTTGATTATAACTTTGCTATACAGGTACAGCTGTGCATGGGACAAATTACGAAAAAGATCAAAGTTACACCACCTACTTGGGTCAAATTCACCCTCTATCTTGAGAGAATTCACAATCATCTCCCTACACCTCCCACGTACTGAGTCACTAGTAACCTTTGGGGGTGGGAATGTGACAACTTTGTTATCCTGAGGGGTGCTTGGTGCAGACGATGACTTTGTGCTTTGTGCTGGGGAGCTGCTTCGACTGGATTTGTCACTGTTTGGTGTCTTTCTGTCCCCATTGGTTTCTTCGCTCTTCCCTCCAGATTTCTCTGTTTCATGAAAAAAAAATGTACTTTATGGCATACAGTGGCTTCAACTAGTTAATTCATGATTGTCTCTATAGTCAAGGGTTTTATTTAGGGCCAGGCACTGGGCAAATTGATTGGTTGTGAGAACAGTTATTGCCCACCTGGTTTGGCCAGCTAGAGGAAAGTTTCTCATGTGGCAAAATGTAATTTAGGCAAAGTTAACCTCGAAGCAATGCTGGTCAGCAGTTTCCCCAGCTATATCAGGGGGGCCCAATGCCTCTAGCAGGGGCACCTCAAGACTTACATACGCAGTTGCCTGCTTTCAGTTCTTCGCAAAGTGTTGTTGCAATAGCTTGCTGTTTGCGTGCCAGTTTGTGCCTTGGTTTTTTCCCATCCCTCCCTCCCTCTTGAGGTATGGGCTACGTAAGTAGTGGGTCGGTAAGTTTTCCACTGAATTGTTCAGTGTGACGGTGCCTGGTGGGGGTCGCTCGCAGGGTTGCCATGGATACCTCCTCCTCATGCTAGAGCATTGCCCGACTCCACCAACTTGTGAGCACCAACACCGAAGCTCATCTATTGGTGATGAGTTTAATTATAAAAAATTCAGTTCTAATACATGCCTGCCTGTGAAAATCAGTTGCCATACTGCTGAAAACATACATGAAACCCTTGTATGGTTAAAGACAGTAAAGTAAAGCCTTTTACTGTGCAGACAATTGAACCATGAACGCTTGACACATTTTGCACATTTCTTTATGATTATCTAATGATTAGTACTTCATAAAAAACAAAAGGACTAGCAACTACCTTGGATTTCAATGCTTTTGTTTCTGAGAGGAGCTCTTGTGTGATAATCATAAAAAATAAATGCAGACAAAATGCCTTGTGTTTATGGTTTAAGCATCCACTGTACAGCTGTAGCTCAACTTGGCCTACGGGGAAGATTTTCTACACTGCACTCCCTACTGGATGGTATGCTGGTTCATCAAAGGAACCTTCTTCCCAACATTGTCAGGTTGCTTCAACAACTTGCCAGGAGAAAGGCAGTGTGAGAGTCAAGTGTCCTGCTCAAGATATTGCCCAGCACTTGAGGCAGAGGCAGCATTTGAAAAAATGGGCATCCAAAATGTGCTATTAATAGCATCTGCTCAATTAGACAATTTAGAAGGCAACATGAGAAAAATTAAATAATTCAAGACACCTGGCAAAAATCTGGCTATGGGCCTGAACAGAGTCCAGTGCACTACACAACAGGCCAATATGATCAATACAAACATACAGACCAAGTGCCAGAAGATCTTTCTTGAAGCCATTTTTTGCAATTGAGAAAACTTTTTTCAAAGATTCTGTACAAAAGTTTTACATGATCCAGAATTACAATGTGAAGGCACTGATGTTACACTTTTTACACTGATGATACAGTTTAACTGCACTGCTCTCAGCCAATCAGAATTGAGTAATTTTGTCATGTGTATTATTATTACATGTACATTGGTATACAATGGGAACAAAAATGCCACAAATAAAGCTATCAATCTGAAAATCTTGACTTCTCACTGTGGCAATAGTTTCCACGAGAGAAAGGAAGAGAGATTTTCACAAAAGTCAACAATCAAAGGAACCTTTAAGTTGTAAAAAAACTTTACATCAATAATGTTCTTTGGACAAACAAGTTTTTTCTGATCGTGCTATCATTAACCCATTGACGCTTGTGCCGCCCCTAACTGCCCGTGACGAACCTTGGCCTTTCTTCCGCTTCTGACGTCATCATTTTTGACCAAAATATGCACCATCTATACTCAACTTCTGCAGAAGGAAAAGATCTTTCCAATGATGCCTAGATCAGAGTGATCTGCTTAATGGCACCTGAGATACACACAAAAATGCTCAAAAAGATGAGTGAAAAACTCAGAGCAAAATTTACTGCCACTACACCCAACTGCTCAGTGGTCGACAATGCAACAAAAAGAGGGAGGGACAAAATTTACTCCAGTCTGCTCCAGTCTGAAAGAAAACAAAAAGACCCCTAACTTTTTTTACTTCATTGCGTCAAAAATATTAATTATCTGCAGGAGCCATAATCGGGGACGGAGACCGTAAGCGCGCGCCATTTCTAGTATTGGGGTTGGCGCCATGATATGGGACAATTTTTCTATTTTTAGAACAAATTGCGCCATCACCTGCGGCACACGCGCGTACATTGCTGCGAGGATTTTCGCGAATGTCGCGCATAGGAAATGGCGTCCGAAATCGTTTATGCTTTTGGCCCACAACTCAACGCCTTTATCTGTTTATGGCTGTTGGAACTTTGTTTAGTATTTTCGCCGTAAGTTGCTCCAGTTTGAGTGAAGGCAGTGCCGAATTTAGGTATGTCTCGCTTTATATCGCAGATCAAGTTGAGTTCCGCTGCTCCTTTTACAAGAACTTCAGTTTACTCCAATCTAAATTTCACATATGAAGAAGTTTGTGTAAAAATCCAATAATTTGTCTGTTGTCGATGAGTAAGAGCGCCCGTCGATGCGTGTTTTGCACAGCTAGTAAAACATGACAAATTGGACTTCGCACTTTGGTGTGAAAAGTATATCGAACTCATATAATATCTCTAGGTTTTGAATATGTTTAAGGTTGATTAATGTTTGAGAACATATTAAACGCTTAGCTGAAAATATGTGAAAACAGCAGAAATAATCAGAAAAGTTACGATGACGCTTGTAATCAAAACTCGAATAAAGATTTCGATTGAGTCAAAACTACTTGTCTGTTTTATTTTCGCAGCGTAAAGTTTCACTATGTGAAAGAAACATACATGATGTTAGTAGCCTTTTGGCGAACGTTGGTGAAAATTGTTGTAGTATCTCAGCACAAAAGACGACGAAACAAATCTTTTTCACGATTTTGCTTGACTGAATCTGAAGCTGACACCGACTCGGACTTGAAAGTGCACGCGCTGCACTATGCAAATGAACTACTCGTACGCGTCAGACTTGCCTTTCGAAAACTTTTGCAAACTCACCACACGAGCAGAGGCAACAAAAAACTTTCAAAAACAGGTTTTGGTTATATGGCAAACTCACAAATTAACTCGATACCGGAGTAAGCACTTTTCTTACTGAGAACTTTTCTCTACAGAACAAACACAAAATTTTACGCGTATAACTAGCCGGCGAGCGGATTTTATTCATTCACAGCGCGAAATTAAAGAGATTCTTGACCCTTAAAACACACCTTTTCCATTAAATCAGAGCATAAAAGTACATAGAAGAGCCCTGGTTCCGCTTCTGTGCCTTATTCCCTGCCATCGCTGTGAAAAATCGGCAAGAGAATCTCGCAACTCTCACCATTTCATCACACAACGTGACAACATCCACGCGAGAGCCCAAGACACGTGCGTGGATCAGCGCGGATATATGACGTCAAGATGGCGCAATTTGTTCTAAAAATAGAAAAATTGTCCCATATCATGGGTCCACGCGCATCTCAAGACTTACGTCCGTCCCCGATTATGGCTCCTGTTATCTGGTAATAGCGTAAGGCCCTTATCTTTTTTGACACTGACAAGTGAGAGGTGACACCTGGCATAAGATTATATTTAGTTGCTGAATATAAACAGGGAAATCAAGTTGAATTGCAGCTTAGTACACCTGCCACCTGTCATCTCATCAATACCGTAAGATCTCAAAAATTATAAGTGAGGTTAAATACCGCGGGAAATTGAACGGCGGCGAATGCAAAGAGGCGGGATTGGGGGGAGGGGGGTGGGGGGAGGGTCGCTGTCGCACTCCACACTCGAAATCGAAAAATAAAACGAAAAAAGAAAAACAAACGGCTGTAGGCAGATTATTCTTAAGTCTTCACCCTGTAGTTTAGTGTTGATTTCTCGGTTATGGATTTAAAACATTTTGTTTTTTTTTTAAAAAGTCACTTTAAAAAACTCCATGTTTATTTTTAGAGTTAGTTTTCACTTTCAACCATATGAACGTGTTGTAAGCTGTCAGAGTTCTAATTAGACTGAAAGAAAACGTAAAGAAAGTAAAAGCAGGCGCCTGCATCCAGGCTAGATCTGATTTGCAGAGAATCTCGCGATGACCGCGCGGCCGAAAGGAGTAACTGCGTCACGCTAGGAGTTCTGCGTCACTTTCCGTCGGGACAAGTGAAATAAGCTACTAATATCTCTTAATACCGCAGTTTGTACATTACCTCTTTTGTTACTTTTCAGTTGATTAGCTTCTGCGAAATCTTGCAATAATGATGCGCTAATAATTAAAATTCAAATTTAACAACAGAAAAAAAAAAACACGGCAATACCGTAAACAGTTATATTAGAAGACTGCTAAAAAAGTCCATTCTGTATTTCAGTTTCTGTAGTATGAAATGACGAGGAGTATTTGCACGTCGTTACATCTCCCGCATTTAAATTCGCCGGTACCGCGTACCGTAGGAGCAATGTGTAGGGTTTTCCACAAGTTGCTCAAAAACACAAAAGAAAATTGTTGCTTTCTTCTTCATTTCCTAAGTAATACAGAAATATGCAAAAATATATTTCTAATCCTTTATGTGCAATTTTTGCGTTGCTAAGTAACAGTTATTTGAATACTACGCATCAGTTAATATTACTTTTGTAACAATACTTCACCTGAGACACACGAATCAGTCGAGTGGAAATCTTCATCCGCCAACTTATTTTTTTTTAAGAAAACTGAAGTGCAGACCTGCTCTGCATCTCTCGTATTTCAAGCAAATTTTTTCGTTTCGAGAAACATTTTTTTCCATTCTGAGCAATTTCTAGTTTTCTATTAATTCTGACTGAGGTCATCACCACTGATCTGCATTTAGTGGATGATCCGTCAACCAGCCGATTGCTTGCTACACCGTGCTGACGAGATCCAACAAGGTCGAAACAGCCGTCCGCGGTTGGAATTCTTGGCCTTCTGTTTGTACTCTGTCTTTGTCATGTCGTTGTCCTGTTAAGCTTTCTGCGTCAAAAAAAGTAATCAGCCTCTGTGCGCATTGTAACGTTTCTATTTTTGGCTGATCAGATCTTTTACAGATCCTACGTGAACCGGCAGCATTTTCGTCTGCGGTCTCTTGCGTCATTGTGTTCAGCTTTTAGTACAGAAATTGGCCTTGCTCCCATATTTTACCATGTTTTAGTAGACAATTTATGAATTTCCTGTGAAAAAGGAGCCCGATCCTTCCTCGCCCCTTTTATATCGTGAGTGCAAGATTCAGCCGAGCTGCTATGAAGCACTGGTACTGAGGTGCAAATAAATGTCCGCTGCCAAAATATCGTGGATTCGCGACAATGCCAGTCGGCCATGATGTGGCGCGAATCGCTTTAGTGCCATGTGAAGTGCTGTCCGTGCTTCCTTGTTTTCGCGTAATCTTTCGGTATTGCAAGCACAATGAATCTCGAGGAAGAAGTTTTTAAGATTGGCAAGCAGTTGGAAAAGATAGTCGGCCAAGAAGGAGCGGTGAGTGGAACATTTGTTGTCGAGTGTCATTCAATTTGCCGGCCGGTATCTCAGCGAGCCGAATTAACATTAGTCATTACAAAGAACCCATTCACTAGCTCTGTACATGCACTTGTTTCCTGCAAAACTGTAACAAGAGAGTTCCCGAGGCAGTTTTACTCCAAGATTTTATATGTTTTCAGTCTGAGTTCGCACAAAGAACTTTTCTCCAGAAAGTAAACATCTGGATCTTCCAGGCGTTCCAGCTGATTAATATAAGCTTACGGACTTTCAGTATCTGTCCATGCAAAGCGCTCAAACGAAATTAAGCATTTATTTCCAAGCTAAGCTTAGCTAATACTTTACTCACTGATTGCCCTAAATTTCTTTTAAACTGACTCCAGGGTTGCTACAGGTCAGGAAATGATCAGGGAAAAGAAATTCTTCAGGGTCAGGGAAAAGTCAGTGAATTTTATTTTGAGTCAGGGAAAATTGTCATTTTGAAGAAAAGTCAGGGAAAATTGAAATAATTTGACACGACTGATTTAATGCCATGGAAGGATGGAAGAAACATCTGGGGACACTGTGATCTCTATGAAATTTTTTCATTAATGGAAAAGGAAAAGTTGAGGCCAGAAGCCACCACTAGATCTGACACTTTTATTAATTTGGCCTGGGAAATTTGATTTTTATCGGTAAGGAATCGAATAAGTCAGTGAATTTTTGATCAGTGAGGCCTGTGGCAACCATGTTTATTAATCAGGTGTTTATTTGTACATTGTACTTTGCATTTTGTGTTTATTTCTTAGGAGAAAGTACAAATTGATCAGTCTTGTGATAATGAAAGAACAATGAGAAAATTGATAATAATTATAATGATAATGATAAAAATAACTTTATTTGAGTGTTGAGTGTATTAAGCGCTGTAGTGATAATTGGGAACACTGTAAATAAATAACTAAGTATACCCGGTAGCAAACAGAACATAAACTAATTAAAACCGGTTGGCTATTTCACAATGTGGTCGAGGATTTGAACTCAGGACTACCAAGAAAAAAAATCCAGATAGCAGTAGCGGGTGGAGGTATTAAACCAGGTTTCTCCAGATTTCAAATCTAGCGTTCTAAACCACTTAGACATGCTGCCTCCCTCTCCATCATGTTGAGTTTTTTTTTTCATGTATGATGATCTTTTCTTTTTTAGTTTTCTTTCATTAACATTGATCTCTGTTGTTCTGTCAATCTATCATTATCTCTTCAAATTTCAAGCATGTAAATGATGAAAATTGATGATACCAAAGTGTCAGAGTGTTTTGTTCTGTTTGTGTAGAGTAACCAAACTTTTTGAATTTGTCATTGGCGTTTGTTTAACTTTTGATCCTTCTTGTTAGTGAAAGGAGTTTTGTCATTGGCATTGGTTGAAATTACCTGTTGTTGAAAGAATTCACCTACAAAGTGACAAGTTTGCGTCAAGTGCTGAGAACAAGGCTACAGCTGACTTGAAACTTGACAACCCTGTATTCTAAGCATAAGTTTTTAATTTGTGTGTCTCCATTATGTTGATCTCTCCAGATGGATTCTGACAGTGCAGTGGATCTTTTAAAAAGGCTTAAAGATCTTCCCATTACTCTGGAAGTGCTGCAGAAAACAAGAATAGGCATGTCTGTTAACACTCTGAGAAAGAAAAGTGAAAATTCAGACTTGCAAACGCAAGCCAAGTCTCTTATTAAATCCTGGAAGAAGCTGTTACCTGGTAAGATGAGTTTATATGTGAAGTTATGTTAAATAAACAGGCTACACTGTGAGAGAAAATTTAAAAACGTACTTGCCCTGTTTGAACACCATCACCAGGGCTGTAAGCTGTAAGGGTTGTAAGCTGTAACACCTGTTATCATGGCTGAGTATGCTTCAGATTAGGATCTTGATGCAATGGGGGAAATTGCCTGTTGATGAATTCATCTAGAAAGTAGCAAGTTTCCTTTGGTGTGGAAAACAAGGCTACAGGTGACTGGAAACTTAACCCATTGACTCCTGGAACTTTTTGCCAAAAATGCATTTTTTGGACATTTTGGTGGTTTTGAGGCTGGATCTCGGCCAAATTAGCTTTAATCTTGTCGAAAATGCATTTGAAGCACGACAGCTAGTCCTTCTTGCCAATAAAATTGCGTTTTACGAGCTTTGGGCCCGTGCACGCGCAAAAATCAAAATTTTGAGTTTGAGTTTTTGGACAAGAAGGTGGCCTATGTCTTTAGGCTTTTCGATTTTTGATGTTTTTTTTTCTTTCCTTTTTCTCCTTTTCTTTTCTTTTCTTTTCTTTTCGCTTCAGGGATTGACCTTTTACTGGGCTTGCTTGCAGTTAAAAAACTTCTAAGAAAGAGTCATCGAAGTGGCCAATTTTTACCGTGGAGCAGTTAGGTGTAGTGGCAGTAAATTTTGCTCTGAGTTTTTCACTCATCTTTTTGAGCATTTTTGTGTGTATCTCAGGTGCCATTAAGCAGATCACTCTGATCTAGGCATCATTGGAAAGATCTTTTCCTTCTGCAGAAGTTGAGTATAGATGGTGCATATTTTGGTCAAAAATGATGACGTCAGAAGCGGAAGAAAGGCCAAGGTTCGTCACGGGCAGTTAGGGGCGGCACAAGCGTCAATGGGTTAATGATAGCACGATCAGAAAAAACTTGTTTGTCCAAAGAACATTATTGATGTAAAGTTTTTTTACAACTTAAAGGTTCCTTTGATTGTTGACTTTTGTGAAAATCTCTCTTCCTTTCTCTCGTGGAAACTATTGCCACAGTGAGAAGTCAAGATTTTCAGATTGATAGCTTTATTTGTGGCATTTTTGTTCCCATTGTATACCAATGTACATGTAATAATAATACACATGACAAAATTACTCAATTCTGATTGGCTGAGAGCAGTGCAGTTAAACTGTATCATCAGTGTAAAAAGTGTAACATCAGTGCCTTCACATTGTAATTCTGGATCATGTAAAACTTTTGTACAGAATCTTTGAAAAAAGTTTTCTCAATTGCAAAAAATGGCTTCAAGAAAGATCTTCTGGCACTTGGTCTGTATGTTTGTATTGATCATATTGGCCTGTTGTGTAGTGCACTGGACTCTGTTCAGGCCCATAGCCAGATTTTTGCCAGGTGTCTTGAATTATTTAATTTTTCTCATGTTGCCTTCTAAATTGTCTAATTGAGCAGATGCTATTAATAGCACATTTTGGATGCCCATTTTTTCAAATGCTGCCTCTGCCTCAAGTGCTGGGCAATATCTTGAGCAGGACACTTGACTCTCACACTGCCTTTCTCCTGGCAAGTTGTTGAAGCAACCTGACAATGTTGGGAAGAAGGTTCCTTTGATGAACCAGCATACCATCCAGTAGGGAGTGCAGTGTAGAAAATCTTCCCCGTAGGCCAAGTTGAGCTACAGCTGTACAGTGGATGCTTAAACCATAAACACAAGGCATTTTGTCTGCATTTATTTTTTATGATTATCACACAAGAGCTCCTCTCAGAAACAAAAGCATTGAAATCCAAGGTAGTTGCTAGTCCTTTTGTTTTTTATGAAGTACTAATCATTAGATAATCATAAAGAAATGTGCAAAATGTGTCAAGCGTTCATGGTTCAATTGTCTGCACAGTAAAAGGCTTTACTTTACTGTCTTTAACCATACAAGGGTTTCATGTATGTTTTCAGCAGTATGGCAACTGATTTTCACAGGCAGGCATGTATTAGAACTGAATTTTTTATAATTAAACTCATCACCAATAGATGAGCTTCGGTGTTGGTGCTCACAAGTTGGTGGAGTCGGGCAATGCTCTAGCATGAGGAGGAGGTATCCATGGCAACCCTGCGAGCGACCCCCACCAGGCACCGTCACACTGAACAATTCAGTGGAAAACTTACCGACCCACTACTTACGTAGCCCATACCTCAAGAGGGAGGGAGGGATGGGAAAAAACCAAGGCACAAACTGGCACGCAAACAGCAAGCTATTGCAACAACACTTTGCGAAGAACTGAAAGCAGGCAACTGCGTATGTAAGTCTTGAGGTGCCCCTGCTAGAGGCATTGGGCCCCCCTGATATAGCTGGGGAAACTGCTGACCAGCATTGCTTCGAGGTTAACTTTGCCTAAATTACATTTTGCCACATGAGAAACTTTCCTCTAGCTGGCCAAACCAGGTGGGCAATAACTGTTCTCACAACCAATCAATTTGCCCAGTGCCTGGCCCTAAATAAAACCCTTGACTATAGAGACAATCATGAATTAACTAGTTGAAGCCACTGTATGCCATAAAGTACATTTTTTTTTCATGAAACAGAGAAATCTGGAGGGAAGAGCGAAGAAACCAATGGGGACAGAAAGACACCAAACAGTGACAAATCCAGTCGAAGCAGCTCCCCAGCACAAAGCACAAAGTCATCGTCTGCACCAAGCACCCCTCAGGATAACAAAGTTGTCACATTCCCACCCCCAAAGGTTACTAGTGACTCAGTACGTGGGAGGTGTAGGGAGATGATTGTGAATTCTCTCAAGATAGAGGGTGAATTTGACCCAAGTAGGTGGTGTAACTTTGATCTTTTTCGTAATTTGTCCCATGCACAGCTGTACCTGTATAGCAAAGTTATAATCAACCGGAGAAAAGTTTGGTTAAAAATATTTTGTGAGAAAAAAAAAAAAATATCCAGTGTTTTCTCAGTGTGTGTACTTTTAGAAGAAACATGTACGGTAAAGGGGTGGCCATAAGGTGGCTGCTGTTGTACTCTTTCTGTGAAAATTCAGTAGGGGTCAACATTAACTTTTTAAGTTGGTTGCCCTTTGGGCAACAAAGCCTTACTATCTAGTTGCCCGAGGAAGAATTTTAGTTGCCCAAAACATTCGGTACAAACAAATTGGCTAATGAAAGGACCGGTGTCACAAGGATTCTGCTGTTTTGGGTCAAGTCTGTGCTTACATGTAGATCATTACTTCGAGGCTTTAATCATAAACCAAATGCTTCTGTAAAGCAGCGACAAAGATGTCAAATGAATTTTATCAGAGAGGGCTAACCATAAAAAATTTCTTGAGGATTTTTGGAACATGAAACATCAAAACTTGAAAAAATTGGCCAATTTTTTCAAGTTTCAATCCACTTCCATCCATGCCATCTGTAGGGACAGGCGACAGGAAACAGTTTCAGTACCTTCAAATAGTCATTAATAACAAAACCAGATCATTAGTTTTGGAATTCAATTGATGCAAAGACACCTTCTAGCTTTTTATAATGTTGCCAAATAGCGTGACATTGGCCCTTTAAAAGCTATATCTGCAAAACAGGAACCTTTCGACTGTGTTGAAGATTCACCTCCTTGAATGCTTCCTTCTCCATCTTTTTTCCACTTATTGGTTGGTTCACCATCTGAACAACTGCTCCTTGTAAAGCCAAATCGAAATAGGTTTTAACTCTGAGTATTTTCTTCATTCGTGAGTGAAAATCTCATGTTAAGTGCTTTTTAATTCACGTGTACTATAGAATCGTGCTGTAACGACTTGTCTAGACATGTCTAGACAAACTCAGTGGCATGTTTCAGGCTTGAACAAATACACACTGTAAGTCGGCCATGTAGCTTAAAACTGGTGGGACTTCAGTACTGCATTTAATCTCGCTTCTTGAGTGTTACTCAAAGAATATCACCAGATATGCGTTAGAATGAACTATTAAACAGAATTTTACAGTGCATTTCACTGAACTTTTGAGAAACGATTTCCAAAGTTCGTTTGAAATTCCCAAAGTTTGCTACAAACTTGGCTGAAGCAATTTGCTATTCGGGGAGCCTGTTTCACTTTGAGTTTTTCTCCCTATAAGGGATCTCACAATAAGGGATCTCACAATAGAAAGTTTCTGAGTTTTCATGTTAACCTACAACTGCCAGATCGGGCAACTTCATGTACTGTAGGATCTAAAAGTCAGTGGCCCTGATGAAATTTTTAGTTGCCCCATGCAAGCGGGCAGCCATTGATGTCGAGCCCTGATTAGGTCGGCCTTTTATGGACACAATTTTTTGTTTTTATTGCATTCATTCATGAGTCTGCCTTCTCCTTTCTAACGAACATTATATTTTCACACAGTTTTTCAAGTTCTCTTTGTTTCCTTCATAGTACTTTTTGTTGCCACTTTCTCTGCTCTGAATATAGAACAGTTTGACGAACAACTCAGTGTTGTTCAATTTGCACTTTGTTTGCACCATCATAATGCTCGTAAATCCACAGGCGGCCCAGACGTTGTTTGTGATTTACATACGTGACAGTATTGCGTTACGTTTTGTATTTATGAGAATGTATGAAAATGGTTTGAAAATCGCTCTAAATTCAACTTGTAGCAAAGTATTTAAATAAAAGAAGCTTACCTTAGACCGTGCCTGTGTTATTTTGAAGTCTTTGTGGCAGCTGAGTCGTTCTAAAGTCGTTCTAAAGCCATTTTGACGATTTAAACTTTTCCAGGTTTGCTTTCCATTAAAGAGAAACGAAAGGCTGGCGACCAGGTCGGCCGACGGTTCGCACTCGAAGCTCCATAAATTCCACTAAAATGCTCGGAGCTCGCCAAAATTGCCTCACGGCAGCCTTCGATAATTCTTCTTTCTCCTTGCTTCGCCTCGGGCTCCAAGGTTTACCTTATCCGCCCGAAAACCGCTCGTTTTCGAACGCTGGCTGCCCATTTCTGCTTCGTCTCGATCCGTTATGAGTTATCTTGGGCACGGATTTCAAAATCGTTGGCTTAGCGACCGCTTCATCACGACAAAGTCGCCCTCAACCGTAGGGAGGCACAGGTCAATTTGCTCTATGCAAATTGAACCGTATCGGGGTCCCTGGAGAAATTACACCGGAAAAAGCTGGATACTCACCGCTTGCAGAGAAGTAATACGAGTCAAATATACTGGCCGTGTTATTTTTATAATTGTTTCGCGCTAATTTTTACCGTGCTAACAAGACAGTTACACGTTGTTGTACTCGAGAGCACTTTCTAGTGGAATTGATTGCCAGACATTTTGGCAGTCCCATTTCTGCTCAGCAAAACAGTGCTTTTCAGCGCTAAAATCGCTCAGCAAAACAGTGCTTTTCAGCGCTAAAATCGCGTTTCCCGTGTTTCCCCGTGAACCCTGATACGGTTCAATTTGCATAGAGCAAATTGACCTGTGCCTCCCTACGGTTGAGGGCGACTTTGTCGTGATGAAGCGGTCGCTAAGCCAACGATTTTGAAATCCGTGCCCAAGATAACTCATAACGGATCGAGACGAAGCAGAAATGGGCAGCCAGCGTTCGAAAACGAGCGGTTTTCGGGCGGATAAGGTAAACCTTGGAGCCCGAGGCGAAGCAAGGAGAAAGAAGAATTATCGAAGGCTGCCGTGAGGCAATTTTGGCGAGCTCCGAGCATTTTAGTGGAATTTATGGAGCTTCGAGTGCGAACCGTCGGCCGACCTGGTCGCCAGCCTTTCGTTTCTCTTTAATGGAAAGCAAACCTGGAAAAGTTTAAATCGTCAAAATGGCTTTAGAACGACTTTAGAACGACTCAGCTGCCACAAAGACTTCAAAATAACACAGGCACGGTCTAAGGTAAGCTTCTTTTATTTAAATACTTTGCTACAAGTTGAATTTAGAGCGGTTTTCAAACCATTTTCATACATTCTCATAAATACAAAACGTAACGCAATACTGTCACGTATGTAAATCACAAACAACGTCTGGGCCGCCTGTGGTAAATCTGAATAATTTTAAATATCCCACCAAAACCCGTCTGTGCTCACAGGCTAACCAAAGTCACCCCTTCCAAGATTAGTTTTCGTTCTTGATATGCTGAGATAAATGGAAATAGATAGCTCGTTGATTGCAGGCATTAACTTTGTTATTTTAGCTAGTGACAAAGTTCCTTGAAATGATGAAAATACAGTGGTTCATTGTGTTTGTTCATCCAAGGGCATGCTCTAAACAGTTAATAGAAGTTTTATTTTCTCTGTGTTTTCATTACATGTATGTACCATATATTATTCAATGTAAATGTTGTTTTAATGAAAAAAAAACATACTTACTTTGCAACTTCTATATTATGCGACTGTTGTTCAGCTTTCCGCCATTGCACAAAAAAGATAACAAAATGCTTCAAAGGTGGTGTGTCCTTGCCTTTTATAGGATTGCTCTGTGTTTAAACTCTTTCACCCTGTGGGGAAGAGGGGCATAGGTCCCGAAGGCTCTCCATCCCTCTCTGTCTTGTGACTGTCTTCCCAACTGTTGTCAGTTAAAGTCTGCCTCCCTCAAAATCATATTAAATTAGAAATACAAACACTGTGTTCATAATTATGATCTTTTCTTTAAAAAAAAAAAAGAAAAAGAAAAACACACTTTGTACGGAGGCTGCATACAGTAAATGCTGGCAGATCTTTATTAAACAAGAAATACATTGCCTCTGTAATGATTTATATAATATTAAAAACACATTTTAGATGTAAACATGAAGGCAAGAAAGAAATTTTACCATGTATGGTGTTCTGGCGCTTGTAAATGAAACGTTGTCACAGCTTTATTTTCTTTAGTTTGGACAAAATGCTAGATGTACCAGCCCCTGCTATCAGACTACACATGTGTTAATAGTGGCTAGATATGTTTCTTATATGCATGTTTTCTTATTCTAGCGATAACTCCTGAAGACTTTGCAGCAGCCTGTGAGGAATGTATCCTTTGGAACTGTTTCTTTATTTTAAAAATAAAATTACAACATGGAATTTTTTTCCTGTCCACCAGGAATATTGGGAGATGATTTTATTTTAATAATTAAAATAAAATCATTATTAGAAGTTTACCATCACCATCTTAATGTTGACTTTTTAATAGCTTTCACCAAAACAAATTGATACATTGTATACATTGTATACATTGCATTTAAATACTGAACAGGTTTTTAAAATTTATCCCCCATTGTTTCAGCAATGCACCTTGAAGTAATACATGTACTTGTGTGTGCTTTCTGCTGCTATTTGTGTCCTTGACTTTTGTGTCAAGGTATATTCCAACAGTTTAAAGACACAAATATGAAGTACAAGCAGCGTGTTAGAAGTCGTGTGAGTAACCTTCGTGATGCCAAGAATCCATTGCTTAAAGTGAAAGTTCTCTCTGGAGAGATTTCTCCTGAAAGATTTGCAACAATGCCTACAGAGGTGAGGCTCTAAATAAAATGTCTTTTAAAAATTTGTTTTATATCAAAAGGTAATGGTTGAAATTATTACATGTATTAAGAATAGTGTAGCTTTGTCACTTTACCCAAGTGAGGGACTATTCTAATACAGTGTAGGTAGCACTTTCCTTTGGCTTTGTTTCTTAAACTGTACAACATACTTGTAATATTTCCACTCTCAAGCCTATTGATGAAACCCTCGTGTGTGACCATTCAAATAAAAGCTATTTGGCAATACTTGTGATACTGTTTACTTACAGGTAGTCAGGGTTTGAAAGTATTACAAGTATTATTTTAATAATAAGGAATTTTGGTTGCCAGAATGTAGTTTTTGGTCACCATTTTTTTTCACTGACTTTTTTTTCTTCTTTAGTATTTTCCTCATTTACACAATCTTTGACATAATTGTAAGTTTACACATGTAAAGACGCTCAAAATTTTGGTGACCAGAAATTGCAGTTTTTGTACACTATAATTTTTTTACTGTTTTTTTTTTCTTTAGTATTTTCCTCATTTACACAACCTTTGACATAATTAGAATCATTTTAAAGGAAGAACACTTAAGAATAACATGCAAAATAGAAATCAAGATGAAATCAGCTCTAGTTATGTTTTCCATGTTTCTTCTTCTTCCTCATCTAGTTTTACGTCTATGCAATTTTCAGCACTAAGCGTAAGGCCAACACTTGATTTTTGGTCGCCTTGGCAACCAGTAAGTCGCAATTTCAAGCCTGATACTAGTTCTAATCTTTTAAGTCTGTGGCTTAAAATCCATGTGAAAGCTATGAAGCTTTCATATACAGTGTAGCACTGCTTGTTATGCTGTTGAAGGTAGTTTCAATTGTAAAGTTTGTGAATGAAAATCATTCAAGCACTCAACTGTTTCACTGATGAATTACGTTAATCACCACTCTGCTATTTTTCTTTCTTAGGAAATGGCGAGTGAAGAGATGAAACAGTTTCGACAGGAATGTGCCAAGGAAGGAATTAGAGATGCTCAGGTGGCTAAAAACCAAGGGCAACAGAAACAGAGCGTTTAAAATGCATAGACGTAAAACTAGATGAGGAAGAAGAAGAAACATGGAAAACATAACTAGAGCTGATTTCATCTTGATTTCTATTTTGCATGTTATTCTTAAGTGTTCTTCCTTTAAAATGATTCTAATTATGTCAAAGGTTGTGTAAATGAGGAAAATACTAAAGAAAAAAAAAACAGTAAAAAAATTATAGTGTACAAAAACTGCAATTTCTGGTCACCAAAATTTTGAGCGTCTTTACATGTGTAAACTTACAATTATGTCAAAGATTGTGTAAATGAGGAAAATACTAAAGAAGAAAAAAAAGTCAGTGAAAAAAAATGGTGACCAAAAACTACATTCTGGCAACCAAAATTCCTTATTATTAAAATAATACTTGTAATACTTTCAAACCCTGACTACCTGTAAGTAAACAGTATCACAAGTATTGCCAAATAGCTTTTATTTGAATGGTCACACACGAGGGTTTCATCAATAGGCTTGAGAGTGGAAATATTACAAGTATGTTGTACAGTTTAAGAAACAAAGCCAAAGGAAAGTGCTACCTACACTGTATTAGAATAGTCCCTCACTTGGGTAAAGTGACAAAGCTACACTATTCTTAATACATGTAATAATTTCAACCATTACCTTTTGATATAAAACAAATTTTTAAAAGACATTTTATTTAGAGCCTCACCTCTGTAGGCATTGTTGCAAATCTTTCAGGAGAAATCTCTCCAGAGAGAACTTTCACTTTAAGCAATGGATTCTTGGCATCACGAAGGTTACTCACACGACTTCTAACACGCTGCTTGTACTTCATATTTGTGTCTTTAAACTGTTGGAATATACCTTGACACAAAAGTCAAGGACACAAATAGCAGCAGAAAGCACACACAAGTACATGTATTACTTCAAGGTGCATTGCTGAAACAATGGGGGATAAATTTTAAAAACCTGTTCAGTATTTAAATGCAATGTATACAATGTATACAATGTATCAATTTGTTTTGGTGAAAGCTATTAAAAAGTCAACATTAAGATGGTGATGGTAAACTTCTAATAATGATTTTATTTTAATTATTAAAATAAAATCATCTCCCAATATTCCTGGTGGACAGGAAAAAAATTCCATGTTGTAATTTTATTTTTAAAATAAAGAAACAGTTCCAAAGGATACATTCCTCACAGGCTGCTGCAAAGTCTTCAGGAGTTATCGCTAGAATAAGAAAACATGCATATAAGAAACATATCTAGCCACTATTAACACATGTGTAGTCTGATAGCAGGGGCTGGTACATCTAGCATTTTGTCCAAACTAAAGAAAATAAAGCTGTGACAACGTTTCATTTACAAGCGCCAGAACACCATACATGGTAAAATTTCTTTCTTGCCTTCATGTTTACATCTAAAATGTGTTTTTAATATTATATAAATCATTACAGAGGCAATGTATTTCTGTTTAATAAAGATCTGCCAGCATTTACTGTATGCAGCCTCCGTACAAAGTGTGTTTTTCTTTTTCTTTTTTTTTTTTAAAGAAAAGATCATAATTATGAACACAGTGTTTGTATTTCTAATTTAATATGATTTTGAGGGAGGCAGACTTTAACTGACAACAGTTGGGAAGACAGTCACAAGACAGAGAGGGATGGAGAGCCTTCGGGACCTATGCCCCTCTTCCCCACAGGGTGAAAGAGTTTAAACACAGAGCAATCCTATAAAAGGCAAGGACACACCACCTTTGAAGCATTTTGTTATCTTTTTTGTGCAATGGCGGAAAGCTGAACAACAGTCGCATAATATAGAAGTTGCAAAGTAAGTATGTTTTTTTTTCATTAAAACAACATTTACATTGAATAATATATGGTACATACATGTAATGAAAACACAGAGAAAATAAAACTTCTATTAACTGTTTAGAGCATGCCCTTGGATGAACAAACACAATGAACCACTGTATTTTCATCATTTCAAGGAACTTTGTCACTAGCTAAAATAACAAAGTTAATGCCTGCAATCAACGAGCTATCTATTTCCATTTATCTCAGCATATCAAGAACGAAAACTAATCTTGGAAGGGGTGACTTTGGTTAGCCTGTGAGCACAGACGGGTTTTGGTGGGATATTTAAAATTATTCAGATTTACCACAGGCGGCCCAGACGTTGTTTGTGATTTACATACGTGACAGTATTGCGTTACGTTTTGTATTTATGAGAATGTATGAAAATGGTTTGAAAACCGCTCTAAATTCAACTTGTAGCAAAGTATTTAAATAAAAGAAGCTTACCTTAGACCGTGCCTGTGTTATTTTGAAGTCTTTGTGGCAGCTGAGTCGTTCTAAAGTCGTTCTAAAGCCATTTTGACGATTTAAACTTTTCCAGGTTTGCTTTCCATTAAAGAGAAACGAAAGGCTGGCGACCAGGTCGGCCGACGGTTCGCACTCGAAGCTCCATAAATTCCACTAAAATGCTCGGAGCTCGCCAAAATTGCCTCACGGCAGCCTTCGATAATTCTTCTTTCTCCTTGCTTCGCCTCGGGCTCCAAGGTTTACCTTATCCGCCCGAAAACCGCTCGTTTTCGAACGCTGGCTGCCCATTTCTGCTTCGTCTCGATCCGTTATGAGTTATCTTGGGCACGGATTTCAAAATCGTTGGCTTAGCGACCGCTTCATCACGACAAAGTCGCCCTCAACCGTAGGGAGGCACAGGTCAATTTGCTCTATGCAAATTGAACCGTATCAGGGTTCACGGGGAAACACGGGAAACGCGATTTTAGCGCTGAAAAGCACTGTTTTGCTGAGCGATTTTAGCGCTGAAAAGCACTGTTTTGCTGAGCAGAAATGGGACTGCCAAAATGTCTGGCAATCAATTCCACTAGAAAGTGCTCTCGAGTACAACAACGTGTAACTGTCTTGTTAGCACGGTAAAAATTAGCGCGAAACAATTATAAAAATAACACGGCCAGTATATTTGACTCGTATTACTTCTCTGCAAGCGGTGAGTATCCAGCTTTTTCCGGTGTAATTTCTCCAGGGACCCCGATACGGTTCAATTTGCATAGAGCAAATTGACCTGTGCCTCCCTACGGTTGAGGGCGACTTTGTCGTGATGAAGCGGTCGCTAAGCCAACGATTTTGAAATCCGTGCCCAAGATAACTCATAACGGATCGAGACGAAGCAGAAATGGGCAGCCAGCGTTCGAAAACGAGCGGTTTTCGGGCGGATAAGGTAAACCTTGGAGCCCGAGGCGAAGCAAGGAGAAAGAAGAATTATCGAAGGCTGCCGTGAGGCAATTTTGGCGAGCTCCGAGCATTTTAGTGGAATTTATGGAGCTTCGAGTGCGAACCGTCGGCCGACCTGGTCGCCAGCCTTTCGTTTCTCTTTAATGGAAAGCAAACCTGGAAAAGTTTAAATCGTCAAAATGGCTTTAGAACGACTTTAGAACGACTCAGCTGCCACAAAGACTTCAAAATAACACAGGCACGGTCTAAGGTAAGCTTCTTTTATTTAAATACTTTGCTACAAGTTGAATTTAGAGCGATTTTCAAACCATTTTCATACATTCTCATAAATACAAAACGTAACGCAATACTGTCACGTATGTAAATCACAAACAACGTCTGGGCCGCCTGTGGATTTACGAGCATTATGATGGTGCAAACAAAGTGCAAATTGAACAACACTGAGTTGTTCGTCAAACTGTTCTATATTCAGAGCAGAGAAAGTGGCAACAAAAAGTACTATGAAGGAAACAAAGAGAACTTGAAAAACTGTGTGAAAATATAATGTTCGTTAGAAAGGAGAAGGCAGACTCATGAATGAATGCAATAAAAACAAAAAATTGTGTCCATAAAAGGCCGACCTAATCAGGGCTCGACATCAATGGCTGCCCGCTTGCATGGGGCAACTAAAAATTTCATCAGGGCCACTGACTTTTAGATCCTACAGTACATGAAGTTGCCCGATCTGGCAGTTGTAGGTTAACATGAAAACTCAGAAACTTTCTATTGTGAGATCCCTTATTGTGAGATCCCTTATAGGGAGAAAAACTCAAAGTGAAACAGGCTCCCCGAATAGCAAATTGCTTCAGCCAAGTTTGTAGCAAACTTTGGGAATTTCAAACGAACTTTGGAAATCGTTTCTCAAAAGTTCAGTGAAATGCACTGTAAAATTCTGTTTAATAGTTCATTCTAACGCATATCTGGTGATATTCTTTGAGTAACACTCAAGAAGCGAGATTAAATGCAGTACTGAAGTCCCACCAGTTTTAAGCTACATGGCCGACTTACAGTGTGTATTTGTTCAAGCCTGAAACATGCCACTGAGTTTGTCTAGACATGTCTAGACAAGTCGTTACAGCACGATTCTATAGTACACGTGAATTAAAAAGCACTTAACATGAGATTTTCACTCACGAATGAAGAAAATACTCAGAGTTAAAACCTATTTCGATTTGGCTTTACAAGGAGCAGTTGTTCAGATGGTGAACCAACCAATAAGTGGAAAAAAGATGGAGAAGGAAGCATTCAAGGAGGTGAATCTTCAACACAGTCGAAAGGTTCCTGTTTTGCAGATATAGCTTTTAAAGGGCCAATGTCACGCTATTTGGCAACATTATAAAAAGCTAGAAGGTGTCTTTGCATCAATTGAATTCCAAAACTAATGATCTGGTTTTGTTATTAATGACTATTTGAAGGTACTGAAACTGTTTCCTGTCGCCTGTCCCTACAGATGGCATGGATGGAAGTGGATTGAAACTTGAAAAAATTGGCCAATTTTTTCAAGTTTTGATGTTTCATGTTCCAAAAATCCTCAAGAAATTTTTTATGGTTAGCCCTCTCTGATAAAATTCATTTGACATCTTTGTCGCTGCTTTACAGAAGCATTTGGTTTATGATTAAAGCCTCGAAGTAATGATCTACATGTAAGCACAGACTTGACCCAAAACAGCAGAATCCTTGTGACACCGGTCCTTTCATTAGCCAATTTGTTTGTACCGAATGTTTTGGGCAACTAAAATTCTTCCTCGGGCAACTAGATAGTAAGGCTTTGTTGCCCAAAGGGCAACCAACTTAAAAAGTTAATGTTGACCCCTACTGAATTTTCACAGAAAGAGTACAACAGCAGCCACCTTATGGCCACCCCTTTACCGTACATGTTTCTTCTAAAAGTACACACACTGAGAAAACACTGGATATTTTTTTTTTTTTCTCACAAAATATTTTTAACCAAACTTTTCTCCGGTTGATTATAACTTTGCTATACAGGTACAGCTGTGCATGGGACAAATTACGAAAAAGATCAAAGTTACACCACCTACTTGGGTCAAATTCACCCTCTATCTTGAGAGAATTCACAATCATCTCCCTACACCTCCCACGTACTGAGTCACTAGTAACCTTTGGGGGTGGGAATGTGACAACTTTGTTATCCTGAGGGGTGCTTGGTGCAGACGATGACTTTGTGCTTTGTGCTGGGGAGCTGCTTCGACTGGATTTGTCACTGTTTGGTGTCTTTCTGTCCCCATTGGTTTCTTCGCTCTTCCCTCCAGATTTCTCTGTTTCATGAAAAAAAAATGTACTTTATGGCATACAGTGGCTTCAACTAGTTAATTCATGATTGTCTCTATAGTCAAGGGTTTTATTTAGGGCCAGGCACTGGGCAAATTGATTGGTTGTGAGAACAGTTATTGCCCACCTGGTTTGGCCAGCTAGAGGAAAGTTTCTCATGTGGCAAAATGTAATTTAGGCAAAGTTAACCTCGAAGCAATGCTGGTCAGCAGTTTCCCCAGCTATATCAGGGGGGCCCAATGCCTCTAGCAGGGGCACCTCAAGACTTACATACGCAGTTGCCTGCTTTCAGTTCTTCGCAAAGTGTTGTTGCAATAGCTTGCTGTTTGCGTGCCAGTTTGTGCCTTGGTTTTTTCCCATCCCTCCCTCCCTCTTGAGGTATGGGCTACGTAAGTAGTGGGTCGGTAAGTTTTCCACTGAATTGTTCAGTGTGACGGTGCCTGGTGGGGGTCGCTCGCAGGGTTGCCATGGATACCTCCTCCTCATGCTAGAGCATTGCCCGACTCCACCAACTTGTGAGCACCAACACCGAAGCTCATCTATTGGTGATGAGTTTAATTATAAAAAAATTCAGTTCTAATACATGCCTGCCTGTGAAAATCAGTTGCCATACTGCTGAAAACATACATGAAACCCTTGTATGGTTAAAGACAGTAAAGTAAAGCCTTTTACTGTGCAGACAATTGAACCATGAACGCTTGACACATTTTGCACATTTCTTTATGATTATCTAATGATTAGTACTTCATAAAAAACAAAAGGACTAGCAACTACCTTGGATTTCAATGCTTTTGTTTCTGAGAGGAGCTCTTGTGTGATAATCATAAAAAATAAATGCAGACAAAATGCCTTGTGTTTATGGTTTAAGCATCCACTGTACAGCTGTAGCTCAACTTGGCCTACGGGGAAGATTTTCTACACTGCACTCCCTACTGGATGGTATGCTGGTTCATCAAAGGAACCTTCTTCCCAACATTGTCAGGTTGCTTCAACAACTTGCCAGGAGAAAGGCAGTGTGAGAGTCAAGTGTCCTGCTCAAGATATTGCCCAGCACTTGAGGCAGAGGCAGCATTTGAAAAAATGGGCATCCAAAATGTGCTATTAATAGCATCTGCTCAATTAGACAATTTAGAAGGCAACATGAGAAAAATTAAATAATTCAAGACACCTGGCAAAAATCTGGCTATGGGCCTGAACAGAGTCCAGTGCACTACACAACAGGCCAATATGATCAATACAAACATACAGACCAAGTGCCAGAAGATCTTTCTTGAAGCCATTTTTTGCAATTGAGAAAACTTTTTTCAAAGATTCTGTACAAAAGTTTTACATGATCCAGAATTACAATGTGAAGGCACTGATGTTACACTTTTTACACTGATGATACAGTTTAACTGCACTGCTCTCAGCCAATCAGAATTGAGTAATTTTGTCATGTGTATTATTATTACATGTACATTGGTATACAATGGGAACAAAAATGCCACAAATAAAGCTATCAATCTGAAAATCTTGACTTCTCACTGTGGCAATAGTTTCCACGAGAGAAAGGAAGAGAGATTTTCACAAAAGTCAACAATCAAAGGAACCTTTAAGTTGTAAAAAAACTTTACATCAATAATGTTCTTTGGACAAACAAGTTTTTTCTGATCGTGCTATCATTAACCCATTGACGCTTGTGCCGCCCCTAACTGCCCGTGACGAACCTTGGCCTTTCTTCCGCTTCTGACGTCATCATTTTTGACCAAAATATGCACCATCTATACTCAACTTCTGCAGAAGGAAAAGATCTTTCCAATGATGCCTAGATCAG